>QANU01029220.1:1389769-1469829 GCA_003254905.1 Nissolia schottii
GCTGTTTTTGATTTTTTTTTAATTTTAATTAAAAATGGGTCGGGTCACGGGTCACGGGTCACGGGTTGGGTTTAGAGGGCTATGCCACGTGGCGCGCCACGTCAGCCAGTTAACCCTCACCTCATCCCAGGGACTAAAACCTAATTTTTCAATTTTGTAGGGACTAAAACTTTTACGCAAAAATTAAAATTAAATTTTCAAATTTTACAGAGACCAAAAACATAATTAACCCTGTATTATTTCTCATTAGATGTACGTCGTGAATAACAATTAATCTTTTTTAATGAAATGAGCGATAAAACTGTGGCTCTGAATGCTTAAAATGGAGGCGAACAAGCAAGCACACAAGAACGCAGAGGCAGAGGCAGAGGCAGAGGCGGCAGCAAGCAGCACAAGGTTCAATGAATTCGCAGCCTCTCTCATCTGAGAATCTCAGTCAAGTCTTGGATTCCGTGGAAGCTTTCCTCTTCGACTGCGACGGTACCCCTTGTCTCTTTCTCAGCCATCAATCAAATCAAATTGATCAACAACACTATGAATATTGGCACTGCTGTGTGGAGCAGGTGTGATTTGGAAGGGCAACACCCTCATCGATGGCGTTTCTGGAACCCTGGACATGCTTCGGTCCAAGGGCAAGAAGCTGGTCTTTGTCACCAACAACTCCTTCTTTTCGAGGAACCAATACGCTGTCAAGTTCCAATCTTTAGGCATCTCCGTATCCCCGGATGAGATTTTCTCCTCGTCTTTCGCAGCTGCCATGTACTTGAAGGTCAACAATTTCCCTTCCCAAAACAAGGTACCCCCTTTCCTCTGCTCACCAATTGGCAAATGGCATACTGTGTAGTGTGTAATTTTCAATGTCCAGGTTTATGTGATTGGCGGGGGAGGCATACTGGAGGAGTTGCAGCTTGCCGGCTTCACAGCTCTCGGCGGTCCTGTAAGTTCTGATTGATTAAGTAGGATACCCTTACAGCGATCACACTCCAATTTCTTGTTCTCCATTTGGAATTGAAATCAACTAGTTATGATTGATTGATTGAAGTGATCATACTCCAATTTCTTAATGCCAAAAGTTGCAATGCATACTGCAGGAAGATGCCAATAAAACAATAGACCTGAAGCAGATTGGCTTCTTTGAACATGATACGAGTGTAATGTGACACCTTACCCATTGTTACTTTCCGTATCTTCGCTGAGTACATACAAGCTCATGACTCCATACTTGCAGGTTGGAGCTGTAGTTGTCGGCATTGATCCCAACATTAACTATTACAAACTTCAGTAAGCAAATCTTTTCCCTTGTTCTTTTACCTTCTGCTTTATTCTGACTCAGTCTTTGAATTTCTAGTTCAGGGCCTTTTATTACTTATAAAAAGGTTATATACATGGAGTCCCAAAGGAATATCGATAATATCAAAAATATATTCCAGTGGTTACTGGTTAGTATGATCCGAAGAATTTGCATCACATATCATTCTGAGCAAGCTGACCTAAACTTCTAACGGTCTTAGTTTGGCTTCGTCTGTGTGTCAAAGTTTTAAAGCTTCTTTCAAATGGATTCCATGTCAAAGTTTTCTTGTGACAGTTTAATTAACCCAAAGCAGAAAGAAGGTTTCTTTAAGTGTTCCACTTAGAAAGTTAAAAATAGGGTGTGTTGTGGAACACACTGTTGAATTGACAGTTTATTTTTCGTTTATTACAAGATAGGTTGATCATATTCTGATATATGCCAACATCATCTTCAATTCCCGTGAAACAAAATCTGCTGTTTTGAGAACTCTATCCTCATTTATGTAATTACTCTCTTCCAAGTTTCAAATGATGATATTTCAAATTCCATATAATAGGTATGGGACCCTTTGCGTACGTGAAAATCCAGGATGCCTTTTCATTGCGACCAACCGTGATGCAGTTGGACACATGACTCCTTGGCAAGAATGGCCCGGTCCCTACTTCAACCCCATGCTATTCTTAAACAGCGGAATTAGTCAGCAATTTGATTGTATGGCCTCATAATGGATAAAATTTTGATTTCAGGTGCGGGGTGTATGGTTGCTGCCATGTGTGGCTCAACCCAGAAAGAGCCTATAGTGGTTGGAAAACCATCAACCTTTATGATGGAGTTTTTGCTTAAGAAGTAAGAAAGATTAGCGTGCTTAAATTTGTTTTTTTTCCCCCACATGAACTTGTGATCTACTTTACATATTTGTCTCAGCGTATAATTCACTCTCTTTAGCTAACCCCACCTAATGAGACATGACTTTATTGTTGTTGTATAACTCACTCGTTTATGCAGATTCAATGTAAGTTGCTCCAAGATGTGCATGGTGGGCGATAGACTAGATACTGATATATTGTTCGGACAGAGCGCGGGTTGCAAAACTCTTCTTGTTTTTTCAGGTGATGGAAGTTTCTTTTTCTTCATTGTAGACTTTAAACTAACTGCATAAGTCAATCATCTAACATGTTACAATTTACTTTTGTTGCGGGAACAGGTTGCACAACTCAATCAGCTCTGCAAGACCCTTCAAATAATATTCACCCGGACTATTACACAGGCAAAATTTCTGATATGCTTGACTTAGTGGATGCATAAAATTTGTTCTTCTCAATTCCGACATTTGTTCCAGGCTCATTGAGACTATAATGGTTTGTTTATCCATGTGGATTTAATCATTGGAGTAGTTTGTTGCTAAGTTTTAAAATAGCATGCAACCCTCAATAATTGGTCTGTATTCAGATTTTGCTGTAGCATAGCAGTCATATCATAAGAGGCTCATGGAGAGAACAATATGCCCCTCAAAATAGCATTCATTTATATCGCGGTGGAAGACCATCAAGACAAATTCTGAGTAAACAAGGAAGCATAGCAGAACACAAAGGGAAATCTCATTATTTCCCTAACAAATATATCTTTCTGTTTTGTTTTGTTTTGTTTTTGTTTGTGTTGAATTTTCTTGAAGTGTCAATTAGGCATTTTATTCTCTGATAACTTGTTTTATGCTTGCCGAGGTTCATTCATGAACATAACATATCGCGATCATCTCCTTTTCGAAAACTATTAAGGAGATAATTATGTTCATATTTTTACATTTCATTAGAAGATTAATGACCATATTAACATGAGATAGTTATGTAAATAAATAGTAAGATGTGAGTATAATGCTCTCTTTTTCACTTTAAAAAGAGAAAATTTTGATTCAAATGTAACCACTTATAAAATTAATTGCATTTACCGCCGGAATATGCTCTAAGGTAGGAAATTCCTATTCCAAAGAATTTCTCACATTCTCCTTAATGCAAAAAGAGCCAAGATCATATCTACATCGGTAGTATAAAGTACAAACTATTAAAAGACCTTCCTCATGTCAATTAAATCAAAATAGTCCATATACCAGTATTATATTGTCAAATACTATGAACTATGAAGACTTCTGACTAATCTGGAAAATAAAAAAAAGAAAAAGAAAAATCAGAACAAAACGTTTTTTAAGGAACTAAAGTAAAATGAGTGGCGCGGAGATAAAGAAGAATAAGTGTGGGGTTGTAATTTTTTTACAATAAAGTCCACTTCAAAATTAGTGGGCTACTCTTAAAAAAAATGGGCTTCCATGAATTTTTTATGTGAAAATGGTAAAAGGTGTTTATTAAACTAATAATCAAGGCATTTCCCTAAAAAAAAAAAACTAATCAAGACATAGAGTTGCATTTGAGAATTTGAAAATTAAACTTATTACCTACATAATATTTTTTTTATCTATATTATATTTAAAGATTAAAATGAATTATAATTAATGGAACCTATGATTAAATTTACTATTACATTACATAAAATCACTCGACTATTTCCTTTCATCAACAAAAGTTTATAAGTATTATGGTTTTTCGACTACTATATTATGATTTTGAGAATAAACACGTTTTAAATGATTAAACTGGACTGAAAAAAATCCACAATAATCATCTCTATCATAAGTATGCTAGCTCTTGTGTCAAAGATGTAATTCTCGCATACATTATTTGCCATTGTGGACTAGGTAAGCTCGCATGAAAAGCACGCATATACAGTACATCAACATTATAATAACAAAATATAACATAGAATTTGATTGGATGTCTATATTGTACGAAAGAAAAATGAAATTGGGGGATCTATTTTAAAAAATTGTACCACGTGAACCATACGGGACTTAAATTAATAGAAGATAATGCTGCATCTCTCGCCTTGGTGCCTGAAGTTATGGACTAGCTAGCAATATTTTTTCTCTGGACAACCAATATCAATAATCACATTTGCAAAAAGTAGGGTCTATTTTTTATTTTCCTTAATTTTCTTTTTGTATGATAAATTCGGCACTATCATGAGTGTAGTTAATAGTTTAAAAATTAGATTGTTATGCATTGAAGGTATAAAATATTATTTCATATGCATAAATTTTTAAATAATAGATAAAAGAGTTAATTATTTTGAGCTATACAGAGAGAGAGAGATTCACTCTAAGTTAACGGCTGAGGTGGGACCCACCCCTCTTCCACGAGATACATCTTCTCAGCCAATGATGAATGATCATCATGACACAAGACAAGGTTTGATGTGGTCGGCTGCCATTGGGGGCATGTTTTCGGGAACACAAAACAAGCGAAGCAGCTGATAGCAGCACCCAAAATGTAAAGAAGAGAATGCAGCTTCCTCGAGGGCGATTCCGTCGTCTTCTCAGGATCCGTTTTCTAACCTGGTGAGCTGCCCATCAAATCGGAACCTTACACGTGTCTCCTTATCAACAAACTCCTCTAAACTCCTTATAACCACCAATGGGGACTTTGCAAGAAAACGTAAGTTGAAGGTCAATTAAGTACATTGGATTTTTCTTTTCTTTCTTCTTCTCTCTTTTTTTTTCAATGGTCTGAATTTTCCTCATTATGGCTTGAGAATGATTTGGCTATAACATTTTGGAATTGTAGCGCATGAACTCAAAATAAAATTATTAATCGCTATAGTGAGTCCAAAATGCCATGCCATTCTATTTGGTTTTGTTATCAATAAACAATATTTTCCTACATTATTTCATCTTGATTTATATGTTATATTAAATATAGTCCATCAATGTTAGATATGTTGCTGTGTATGTTATGTATAGAAATTAATTTTGATATACGTACTAGCATCCAATTATATGTTGTTGTGTATGTAATTTTTTTTGTAATATTTATAAGAGCCAAACATACATGTAATATTTATAAATTAAAAAAAAACAAGTATATGCACTTGATAAAATAAATACATGTAATTTATTTTCACTATTTATATAATTATTTATTTTGTAAGAATATCATTTACTTTTTATTAATTTTATTAATCATGTATATTATTTTATTATAAATAAATATGTAAAGAAAAATTTGTATTAAAATAATTAAATAAAACTCATTTTAGAGGTGTTAATTATAGAAGAACTTATATGCCCTTGTTGACAAAAAGAAGAATATAGAATATAGAAAAACCAAGAAAAAAATGAACACAAATACCTAATTTTTCATGAACTAGCTATATGACTATTTATTTATTTATGTCTTTCTCAACTGCTTTACATCAAAGGTTTTCAAGAAGTGTTGCATAAAAATGATTAACATTATTATGAGATATGAGTATTAATTAATGTATATGATTATCTACATATTCACTATCTATAATAAATATAATTCATAACAAATGCATATTTTTTATTATTGTGATAACATTTTCATATTTACATTTATATTAATTTATAATTTTATAATTTTATAATTTAATTATAACCATTTCTATTTTATTTTTATTATTAGTTATAACTAGTTTTTTTTATACTACTTTAACACATTGTTACACACGGAATATCTAGATTTTTTTTTGTTGGAGATTAAGCTTTAATGTATATCTTATCCATGAGTTCTATTTTATTTTTATACTACTTTAACACATTGTTACATACGAAATATTTAGTTTTTTTTTTCTTGTTGGAGATAAAGCTGTAATGTGTATCTTATCTGTGAGTTTTATTTTATTTTTATACTACTTTAAAACATTGTTGAATGCAAAATATTTTTAAAAATATTTAGAGATTAAGCTTTAACGTGTATCTTATATGAGATCTCTAATAAATCAGGGTACATTTAGTTCCAAGCTCCCAGGGTTACATTCAATCCCAAGCTCCTAGGGTTACATTCGGTTTCAAGCTCCCACAATTCCTTCAGTGTGGAAGATCCCCATCGTTCTTCTAACCGTACTTATATGTACATCCTCTTTCCCTGAATAAATGCATAGACACATTCACAACCCTAAAACATATAGTTATCATCATGTTACTATTATATGACACACGCACGTTAAATCTAGTGTTGGAATGTGGTGCATACACTCCATCATTGCGTCGTTGTATGTGTTCAAGTACTACACAAATATTGATCATTATCGTACCAGATTTCAAATATGAAATTTAATTTAGTTCTAATATCGACAAAAAAAAAGAAAGATAATTGTTTGTATCATATAACATTCAACATTTAATATTAATTATGTTAAACGTCATGGAGAAAGACAGATAAATGGAGTACAGAAAAATATAAGAGAAATATAGATAACAGATAAATAACAATTGTATTATTGTCAATTTACAATAGAATGTGAGCCTATTTATAGGCAGAAAACCTAACGGCCAAAAATAAATTACAATCAATTACAAATCATCAAATCAATCAAAATTTAATATCATTATTCTTAACATTCAATAAAAATATCATAATTTTTAAAATAACAAGCTTCTATTTATAATCAAATAGTTTAAAAAAATGCTTTTCAAAATAAAAATTCTAATATAAATAAAATGTTAAAAAAAACATAATCAATTTTACTTGAACTTACCAAGCATACCAAATCACATGTTGCAAACGCAAAGGGATCTTATAATCTTGATTTCCAAACATGCAATGAAGCTTTTGCTCAATATTGACAAAATAATTAATGATTAATATACACAAAATAATGATGGTAGTTGAGGATTTGGCCCTCAACCAAGAAAACTAAGACAACCAAAATGAAATGGCAAATGCAAGTAATTACACGTGAAAGCGAGGTCCTTTATTCAAGATTGGAGTTCAGAAGCCAAAAAAGCCAAACTCGGTGCGTTTGAGAAGAGAGCCTCCATCATCACACTCTCTTCCAAGCTCAGCCAGCGAAGCTCTCTCTCTCTCTCTCTCTCTCTTCCCCTATATATATATATATATGTATGTATATATATAAAGCTTTCAGAAACATTGCTCCATTCAATTTATAGAAACAAGAGGCTAATAGTAACCCTTCTTTCTCTTTTCTTTTCTTGTCTTTCATTCATTCTTTCTTTCTCTGTCTCCAAATGGCAGATCTCAAGTCAACATTCCTCAATGTCTACTCTGTTCTCAAATCCGAGCTCCTCCACGACCCCGCTTTCGAATTCTCGGACGATTCTCGTCAATGGGTTGAACGGGTATCCCTCTTCCTTCGATGATTCTCTCTCATTCATAATTACATGTTCTTCATTACAGCATTCACTTCTCTCAGGCTGGTTGGGATCTTAACTGTGTGTGTTTCAATTTCGGAAATTGAAAAGCTTCCTTTTTTATTTTTCATAAAAATGAAGAGAGAAAAAACGTGTTTTTTTAATTTTTATTTTTGGTAGTTGCTCTTTTCAAAACGGGATTTGAGGGGGAGGAAAAAGACGATTCGCTTTTAATTGCAGTATTAGAATGCGGGACACATTGGATTTTAAATTCAGTGTTAATTTGATGATGAGCATGCGCGGTAACGGTTCCATCTGCTAAGGGTGGGAAATTTTGTAAATAAATTGGATTGATAGATTCATAATCATCTTTGAAGCATAACAATAGCAATTTTTGTATCTTATTATTCAAGGGGTTCCTGAATTTAAGCATCACATGAACATTGTGTCAAAGCCTTTTTAGCAGTTGCAAAAAAGACAAGTTTTGTTTCTTGCGTGGAAAGATGCACTTCTGGGTTGTGGTTTCCTTGAAATATGCACTTGTACTCTGTTCTGTTACTTACCGTTTTATGTACTCTACCATTGTTGCAGATGCTGGACTACAATGTGCCTGGAGGTGAGTCACTTGTCGCTTTGTTGTAACTGTGAAAGAGGGGTATTCGGGAAGCATCTTGAAAGAGACATAATGATGCATTGTAACTTGCTTTGCAGGGAAGCTGAACCGTGGATTGTCGGTTATTGACAGCTACAGATTGTTGAAAGAAGGGCAGGAATTGAACGACGAGGAAATCTTCCTTGCTAGCACTCTTGGATGGTGCATTGAATGGGTATGAGTGGCAGTCCAAGAGCTTCTAATTTTTCTAGTTTGAATAATAAAACTAGTGCTAATCACTGCTGGACTTTACTTTGATGAGGAAATCTTAACAATGTTTTGTTTATGAACTCTGCAGCTTCAGGCGTACTTTCTTGTCCTTGATGACATTATGGACAACTCCCACACCCGCCGTGGCCAGCCATGCTGGTTCCGTGTACCCCAGGTATGAAGAAAGAGTTAAACACGTGTTATCTTGTAATCTTTCTTAACGCTGTTGTGATGGAAGCAGCTGACCTGTGGTTACTTGTGGCTGAAGGTTGGAATGATTGCTGCAAATGATGGAGTTGTGCTGAGGAACCACATTCCCCGTATCCTCAAGAAACACTTCAAGGGGAAGCCGTATTATGTTGATCTTCTTGATCTTTTCAACGAGGTTGTACAAATATCAAGGGTTTGAATTAAGTGGATTTCTTCTTTGCTAATATGCTAAAACTTGAGTGTGTCGACTTTCTGTCAGGTTGAGTTTCAGACTGCTTCAGGACAGATGATTGATTTGATCACTACACTGGAAGGAGAAAAGGACCTTTCCAAATACACGTTGTCACTGTGAGTGCCCTGAAAACTAAAGAAAACAGTCTTGTAAACCAATACTAATGACTAACATCCATGCATCTTCTGCAGTCACCGCCGCATTGTTCAGTACAAGACTGCCTATTATTCTTTTTACCTTCCGGTAAGTATTGTTGTATCTTCATACATTGTTGTCTTGCCTCCTATTTTCATTGACATTGGAATATAGGTTCTGTTATTTACCTTTTTGTGTATCTCCTTTGTACACAAGGTTGCATGTGCATTGCTCATGGTGGGTGAGAATCTGGACAACCATGTTGATGTGAAGAACATTCTTGTTGAGATGGGAACCTACTTTCAAGTGCAGGTAACATTTTATTACCATAGCTTTTTAACCTCTCGTCTTTTTCTCCAGAAAATGCAAGGTGTCTCTATCAGCTTGAAGTCTCTTTCAAAGGCAGTATGGTAACCATTCTTTTCTTGTTTTCTCCCTTCTTTTTTTAGGATGACTATCTGGATTGCTTTGGTGACCCTGAAACTATTGGAAAGGTAAGCAAACTATATATAATTTATACTGGAATTATTGATTTATTTCTTCTTTAATCTCATTCTAGTTGTCTATGGAAGCAGATTGGTACAGATATTGAGGATTTCAAGTGCTCCTGGTTGGCTGTGAAAGCAGTGGAACTATGCAACGAAGAGCAAAAGAAAGTTCTATATGTAAGTTAGCAACCTGTCACGTTTTGTGTCGCCGCATTTCTTTCCTTTTCCGATGATTGAATCGGGATAAAGCACTCATTTGTTTTTGTGGTTTGTAGGAAAACTATGGGAAGGCAGATCCAGCGAATGTGGCTAAAGTGAAGGTCCTGTACAAGGAGCTTAATCTTAAGGTTTGAATTTCACTTATAGCTTGCTCTCATTAATAATTTGTGGTGAAACACAACCATGCAAACTAAGTTGAAAATATTTCTACATATACTATGAAAATGTTGTTGATTTACTTTGGATTATTTTTACTCATGATTGAAATCAATAATAGGGCGTTTTTGAGGAGTATGAGAGCCAGAGCTATGAGAAGCTTGTTTCCTCCATTGAAGCTCATCCAAGCAAAGCGGTTCAAGCCGTGTTGAAGTCCTTCTTGGCCAAGATTTACAAGCGGCAGAAGTAGAGTCGTTGCTCGCTCGCTCGCTAGAAGAGCCAAAGATTATTGAAGAAGAAGCAATTAGAGTCTTAGAGAGTCTTTGAATAAAAGATGATGCAATAGAATGTGGCTGCATCAAAAGTCGATTTGAGTCCCATTATTTTCCTTTGTAGGTTAGCTTTTTTATCTTGTAAACTTTCTTGTGATGCTTAATTTGTTTGGTTAATGATAAATCATTTTGTTCTGAATCACTTTCGATCTTTATTACTACTATTATTATTATTATTATGATTATGAGAGGGTGATGGCTAGAGACTGTGTAGTTTTGCTGTGGTGACACATGCATGGATGTGAGCTGCATTGATGCACTGAACAATTGCCCTATGCAAGTAATTAACCTAATCATGCATGCATGCACACAAGGGTTAACATAATTAGATGCATAATAATAACAATAACCGTATAAAACTTGAATAGTTTTCAAGCCAAGTAGTTTTATACCTATCAAATAAATAGTTAGAGGAAGGAAAAAAATGAATCACACACTTCCATTCATCAGATAAATTGGTTTATATTAAAAGAGTTGTGGGTAACTAAGTGCCTAAAAAATCTATATTGAAGCCCTTGTAACTCATGTTTGTTTCTAAAGTATTTATAGGAACAAAAATTTAGTAGGACAAAGATAAAAACCAAAATAAAGAGAATCTAAAACCAGAATCTCCCTCTCTTTCTTTCTTTCTTTCTTTTTTTTCTGAAAAGAAACAAAACTAATTAAGATGATCCATATTTATGAAAGATATATTTAAGCCTAATTTACAAAGATAGAAAAATCTTGGAAGAAGTAAGGAGAAAGACCAACGCCTATACAAGGATTTTTCCCATTTTTAATCATCTCATTCAACCCCACTCCCTTCTTTTATATTACTATCTCTCCTTCTACATGTAAACCTTTTAGTTCATATGTTAGGATTAGTATTATTGATACCATATTTGAGCTCAATTATATCTTCATCTATTGGGCACCAAGAAGTGAAAGAAGACTTACACTTGGATTGGAAAAGAACCAAGAGATTTCACATTTTTGAGGCCTTCTCTATTAACCTATCCGAGTTTACTCCCAGGTTGCATTCATTTGCCAAACTTCATTATTTTAAAGAAATTTGGTAAGCAAACCATCACTCATTGCCAAATTACACGTGTGAATCACAAAATGCCTAAAAATCATTTAATGTACTAAATATTAATCTTCATTCATAATTATTTTTCTACACATTTTCAACCAATAATAATATAATAGCATGATTACATCCTTTTTTTTTTGGATGAGATTAACATCATCATATCAAAATTCATAGATTAATCAAATATTATTTTAGGGTACATTTGTGTGTTTACTTTAGAGTTTCCCCATGTACGCTTTATACCTCTTAAAGATTGAATATTGGAGATGTATTTGGTGTGATTGAAAAGTGATGAGAGGGTAAAAAAAATGAGTTGTTTCCAATTCAACTAAAATCATTTGGTGCTATATACGTCTTGATGCTACACAACTAAAGTACAATTGACGGGTTTCATTTGAATAATAAATAATTGATGGGGATTAGAGAGCACAAAATGGAGCAAACTTTTTTTCTTTTAATTTCTGTAGATTAAAGATGGAAACCAATCTGCGTAATAACGGAAACAAGATTAGTAAAAAAAAATAGTCACAAGAGAAATCATAGGAGACAATTAATCTATATTATGAAATTTAAACAATATTATAGTGTAGTATATTTAGTTAAATCTTGATTTGATTGCTCTATTATTTTTTGAGCACTTCCCTAGCATCATATATTATTAAATTTGATTTGCACATGAAATGCACTAGTATACACTTGCATTGTCACTCATAAATCCTTAACTACTCTTTTGGCTGCAACCGAGAGCCATTCCCTACCATGAGTGAAAGCACCAATGTAAGAATTCACTGCTCTATTAGTATTAATGGCAGGAATATGAAGTGCAGGTCGAAACAACTAAAACGAGAAAAAGGTGTACCATTATTAACGAGAGAGAAATGTCTTGTGTATACCTCAAAATCTATGGAGGTTTGCACAACTAACTTTCTATAATATGTTGTTCTTTTCCTTTTTTTATTCATTATTTTTTTTCTATTATCTCCCAATTTCCCATTTTTTTCCCGTTTCCGTCTTATTATATATGAATTTAAGAGTTTTCATTTTCGTTCAATCATATTCGTTGCTTTTCGTTTTTCAAATGTTTGTGCATGTATGTAGGAAAGTTTGTATATGTTTGTTCAAAAGTTTGTGCATGTGAATATAAAAGTTTTCTTCTTTGTCTTTGTTTTCGTTTACATTTCCGCCATATTTTTTATTTCTGATTGTTGAAAAGTTTATGCACCTCAGATCAAAAGTTTGTGCATATGCTTTAAAATGTTTGTGCACGGTAGAGAGTGAGTTTACGCGCTTAGAGTGTGAGTGAGGAGATGAAGAGAGAGAGTATGTCAACTACTTTTTGCTATTTAATATGTCGAAGATCCGTTTTAATTTGGTTTAATATTTGAAAAAATATAGGTATGTGTGTAAAAAAAAGTTTATGCATGTATATGCAAAAATTTGTGCACTCAATGTTACTATGTAAACCATAAGTTGATAACATTTAGATTATACACCTAACAATACTTTATTAACAAGTATAACTTTTACTTTAGGGGTGTTTGGTACACTGTCTCCAAGATTGTCTGGTAATCTAAATTACCTTTTAGAAAGATTACCACTTGTTAAATTGTTGATAATGTTACATTGTTGTCTTTGGTATTCATAGGTCATGTAACTGAGAATTTAAATTACCTTATTTAGTATATAAAAAAGATTACAAGATAATACACATTACTACTTATTATTATTATGTTGCTATTACTATTATTATTTTTATTTTTATTTTTATTTTCATTATTATTTTTATAATTATTATTATTATTATTATTATTATTATTATTATTATTTAGGATTATGTGGAGCAAGGTTATCAAACTCGAGAGTTTAAGTAAGCTCGTGGAACCTCCGTAAACTTGGATCATAAACCCGTACGAGTTTACCTATTATTAAAAAAATATTTAAAAAACTATTATGCTACAAAAATATATTTAATAAAAATTGAAATTCATAAATACTTTTAATTCCATAACAAAGCACAAATAAAGATGAAATATATGAGTTCTAAATTCAATTCATACATAATACATATGTTTGAACTAGAACATATCCTCCTTCACATAAACTTAATGACAAGCAAGATCTATCCACACAAGAGAGAAGTGGTGTGTTGAGCAACCAACATAACAAATGTATATAAAGAATAATGTTACTCATTCTTGACAGAAGTAGCCTGCTTCAAGCCGATAGCAAAGAATTTAGTGATGACTTCGAGGGGCATACCCTTTGTTTATGGAACCTTCAAGAACACAAATATCTAGGAGATGACACACACAACAACATAAACACCTAAGATACCAATGAGTCTCATAGTACTGAGCATCACAAGAAGCGAGTATGTGACGATGATGACCCTAATCCAAAACACTAAAACACAGATAGCGATGCAGCGGCCACGCACCCTGGTAGGAAAGATCTCTGAGCAAAGGATGAAATATATACGATGGATTAGTGACAGAGCACGATGGAGGAGCACAACGAAGCACGATTGCAGGCGCCACTGTGAATGACAACTTTGAAACACTCAAACGACCTAAATCTAAAAACTCATAGACGTGCAAAACGACGTCGTTTTGCTTGTTTTGTCCTTAAAAAAAACCACAACTGTGGTAAACTTGTGAACTTATCAGTAAACTCGCGATTTTATGCGAGTTCACACGAGTTTACCGGAGTTCAGCCGAGTTTACCTAGAAACGAGTTTACATGCAAATCAGCTCGATTTTACTACCTAGGAATGTAAACTCATGCGAATTTACGAGTTAAAACGCGATTTTGATAACCATGATCGGGAGGTAGTAATCCAAATAAATATCTTTTATAAAAGTAGTCCATGTTACCACTTAAAAGGCTATGTAAATTATCTTAATAATCTAAATTATCAATAATTATATCACACTAAATAAGTTAATATAGATTATTAAATAATTTAAAAAATAAATTACCAATAACCTACATATATTAGCTCGTACTAAGCACCACCCTTAATGATAAGTGCTTGTTCAAACACATGACAATGGCAATTGTCATAATTTCTGTAGTCGGATAAATAAATGAAAAGACACTAGTTTTCAATAACATTGACTGGACCCATCTCCTCCATAAATTCCTGTTAGGATAAAAATAGAAGAAGTGTCGTGTTAGTCACATGAACGTAATTCGTCAAATAAAGGAGACAAATGGATCCAAAATTCCACATCAATCATCTTTGTATGAATTTATAACCGATTCTTTTATGAGAGAAAATATTGGTTTCGATGGAAGTTTTTTCTCTAATGAAAAAGATGCAAACAAAAGAAATATCTAGATGCAAATTCATCTGTCTTTTATTACATTTGGTCATAGGTTTTGGACTAAGAATTACATTTTGGTTCATCACTACCTCTGGTCATAGGTTTTGGACTAAGAATTACATTTGTAATTAAGAATTACATTTGTAATTTAACTTAACTCTATAATATTAAATTAAGATATAATTTGTACAAAAAGTGATAAATAGTAATGAAGCCCACGCCCAAGGACAACGTAGGGTAGGTGCCCTCCAAATTGGACCCCTTGGTGGCATTTGACCCTCTGGGAAACTTTCCAACTAATTAAATAATAAAACTCTCATAAGCCATTTCAGCACGTCACAGAAAAAGAGAAAATTCATAAGCATCTATCTATGTAATCTTCTTGATTTCTCTATTGATTATTATAAAAATGAACGACTAATATAGTATATTCATGCATAATCATATCAGAATCCATGTTTGATGAAAAATGAGAACCGAGTTCTCTTCTATTGATGGATTGTCCTTATATACAATTAGGTAATGCTACGTGAACAATAAAATTGAATAATAAAATTAGATAACATATAAAAATGCAATAAGATGTGAGTGCACATGTTGAGTATAATAATTATGCGGAGTTCATGTACACTCACATCTTATTGTATTTGTATACGTTGTCTAATTTTATTGTGCAAGTAACATTACCCAATACAATTACAAAGAGAAGAGAATTTGAGCTTGTGCAACTTAGTTGAAAATAACTAACTATGCTGACGAGACAAAACTAAAACTAATCACTAACTAACTCAATCGATACAATGACTAATTTATCCCTGAGTTTTACATATAATTACAAGCTTAACCTTGAGTCCTTAATAAACCTCCCCTCAAGTTGGAAGGAAGATATCCATTATCCCCCCACTTGGAAGAACATTCTTGTTGAGATGGGAACCTACTTTCAAGTGCAGGTAACATTTTATTACCATAGCTTTTGACCTCTCGTCTTTCTCTCCAGAAAATGCAAGGTGTCTCTATCAGTAAATGTATATAAAAAATAATGACTAAGTTGAGTCAATTTGTTTCTCAACCAAAGACAAGTCATCTTACAACAGCCCCTCAAAGCTTATCCAAGGAAAAGTCTATTCTTTCCAGCAACAATCGCACTTACTCTCTCAACATTTACTGATGTCAATAATTGTATTGACACTAGAAATGATTAAACACGTTGACATTAACTTTGTTAGAGATCGTGTCCAATCCAGCCTCTTGAAGCTCATCCATGTCAATTCTGCCGATCAATTGGTTGATCTACTAACAAAAGCCCTTCTAGCACCTCAATTTCAGAACTTAACTTCCAAGTTGGGGATGTTGGATATCTTCCATCCAATTTGAGTGGGGGGGGGGGTGTAAGGACTCAAGGCTAGACTTGTAATTATATATGTAAAACTTAGGATAGATTAGTCATTGTATCTATTGAGTTAGTTAGTGATTAATTGTTAATTTTGCCTAGTCAACATAGTTAGTTAATTTCAGCTGAGCTGTACTATCTCAAATTCCCCTTATCTCTGTAATTGTATATAAGCACAATCCATCAATGGAAGAGAACTCAATTCTCATCACAACATAGATTTTAATATGTAAGATATACTGTAAACTGGAATTTATATTAACATAATTTGTTAGTATAGTTAACATGTGTCATCCAATCAAGTGTTATTATAGTATGAACGAACTTTTTTGTGGTAGTACGTATGAGAATTAATCACTTTTATTAATGGGTCAATTATAATGATATTACATCAAAACTAATTTTTAATAAATATTTTAAAATATAATTAAGAATAATAGGATCTATCAAAAGAAAACATTAAATAGAGAGGTGGAAAAAAAATAAAAATAAAAATAAAAGCTTACTCCAGATATACAGGGGTACAAAAATGATTATTTAATTAATATCTATTACTATTATAAACATGTTGAAGCCTTTTTAATCATGATTCTTCAAACTGGATCAGACCGGCTGGAAACCGGTCATGTGTCTAGTTCGGATGATGCTTCAAAATCACTTCTCCGTTTTCACGTTCTCTTCTTCTTTTCTGTAGTTTGCGTTTCTTTCTCGTTCCAACGTGAGGAAACCCTTTGTTGTCGTTTCTCGTTCAGTCATTCTCCATCACACTATCCTCCGTCGCATTGTCCTCTTACCTTTATGTTTGTTTATTGTCCTTTCCCGGTGCATTTCAGTCCTTAGCTATACTCCGTAGGTAACCATCATGGCTCACTCACTTTGATGCTTTTTGTAAATTAGCAAATCAGTTGTTGCTTGTGACTTTTGAAAAGTTGGACTCAAAATAGCGAGGAAACTTACTTTTTATTTGAATTTTGAGCTATGTATGTATATGCCTTGTGAATTTTTAATTTGTAGGTAATGGCATAATACTCTGGTTTTTAAATCCAATTTACTATAGACCAGTTCAAACCGGTTGCATCAGTGACTGGTTTGATGCTTGGTCTAGTTTAGAGAACCATGTTTTTATAATAAAATTTGTTTTCTAAATATACCCTTATTTTTTTACTTATTCAAATTTCACAAACAGTTAAAAAATTTGAATGAGGTACTTTTCGATTTTTGGTTTATCTAACCACCCAAAACTATTTAGAAATTTCACAAACTGCTTATTTGTGCCAGCAACCCCACTAATATAGATAATGTACAAAAAAGAAATTAATATATAAATAGAAAGAGGTAACAATGTTGCTAGAGATACAAACATTACAAAACAAAAAAATAAACATTAACACACGCATGATAAACAATATTAAACACAGAGTTCTGCTACACGTACACAAAAAATCATACACCATACATACACCTCATACTTATATACATAAAGTTTGTGTTTTAACTCATGTAATGTTTGTGCACTTAATTAAGTATAGTTGAGAGTATTATTTACAAGTCTGTAATGTTTGTGCACTCGTAAGAATAAAGTTTGTGCATTATTAATGGTGTATGTATGGGTGTATGAAATTGGGTGTACATGTAGCATTTTTGTTAAACACAGGTGTGTCTATGCACTCACAAAATAGATAAACAAACATCATCAAACACATAAATGAGTAATATTAAATACAAGCGTGCTAGTGTATTCATAAATGTTTGGTGACAATGTTTGTTTTTATGTTTTGGAATATTTATTTCTCCATTTTATAATGTTTGTTTCTTTGTATGGTGTACATAGAGTGTCGACTTTTGCGGTGCACGAATAGTATTTTTGTTTTTTGATACACATGTACAAACTTTTGACCAAAGAAACATACAATAATTTTTGAACAAGTATGCACAAACTTTCTTACAAATATGCACACACTTTTGAAAAATAAAAAATATCGAATATAATGATAACAAAAATGAAAACTCTTGGATTCATAAATATTAATATGGAAATGAAAAAAAAATGATGAGAAATTGGGGAAGAAAAGAGAAAAAAAGAGAGTAGAAGAGGTGTATATTAGGACGCGTGAGTTATACAATAGTTAACAAATTTTAGGTGATACACATGTATAAACTTTTGATCAATTAGACATGCATCAATTTTTGAACAAACATTCACAAACTCTCTTATAAATATGCACACACTTTTAAAAAATAAAAAATATCGAATATGATAGAAACGAAAACGAAACCACTTTGCTTCATAGAGATTAAAATGAAAAAAAATGAAAAATTGAAAAAGAAAGAGAGAAAAAAATAGAAGAGACACCTATTAAAAAGAGTAAATTGTATAACCATTATGCACTGATTTTAGATTATATGCGCAGCATATCTCACGAGGTAAATAATGATATTAAGCTTATCCAGAACTGTCAAAATCGCTTACACCCAGCCGCCTTGATAATATCTCGCATTCGCGAACTTTTATCAAAGAATTGGGTGGTGCATCTTCAACATGTCTTCAGGGAGTCCAACCGAGTTGCTGATTGTCTTGCCAATCTGAGTCACAACCTTGACAACTTTGAGATCATTTATTTTGATGTGGCTCCGGTGCCTATTCACACATTACTTTTGAATGATCTGATTCAGATCGCGTGGTCTCATAGAGACTAATTTTTGGTTTTCTTTTCTTTTTGGGGTTTAGTCTCTTCGTCAAAAAAAAAAAAAAATTAGTGGTTGCTTCCCACAGTCATACGCGCCATGGCTAAAAAAGTTGAACAAAATGGGACACAAAAACAAAATATAAATAAATAAAATAAAATAAAACAAAAAAAAAGTTCATTTACTTTTCAAGTTACAAACTTCAATTGGCAACTACCTCTTCACTTTCCATTTTTTTCACATCCAATTATTTTTTCAATTTCTTTTCTACCGTCATTCAATCATTCAATTCATTTCCGTCTACTGGTTCAATCAATGTCTCTCTGATTATCCACTCTCAAAAACCTTCACTTTTTTTTTTTGTTTTTTGTTTTTTTTTCCATTTTTTCCCTCTTTGACAATTTTTCTGCTTCTTTCTGCGTTGTTTCTTTCAACCATTCATGTTGAATTTGTAAACGTAACAAAAAATAATAATTTTGAATTAACAAGACTTGGATCAACAGTTTCCGTAGTTCTTGGCAGAACCATGATTTAATTTTTCTTCATATAAGCTTTCTTCCGATTCATGGGTTAGTTTTTCTTCCTTCTGTTCACTGCTTTTGACCTGTGTTGATTTTTCTTGTTCTGGGTTTTATCACTTCCCCTTGTTCGTTCATTCAATTTCTGCAGTGTCCCATTTATTGTATAGTACTCATTTTTTCTTCCCCTTCTGCTTACACTGCATTCCCCTTTTGGAAAATCTTTCTGGGGTGCCCTTTAGAATCAGCAGAAAAAAGTTCACATTTTTAGCTCAAGATTCTTGTACCCTTTTGAGGGTTTTCTTTTTTATTTTTTTGCTGCGTAATGAAGCTTGTGGTTCGTGTGATTGAGGCAAAGAACTTGCCACCTACGGATCCCAATGGATTGAGTGACCCATATGTGAGGTTGCAGTTGGGGAGGCAGAGGCACAAGACCAAGGTGATCAAGAAGAGCTTGAATCCGAGGTGGGATGAAGAGTTCAGCTTTAGGGTCGATGACCTCAATGAAGAGCTTGTTATCTCTGTCATGGATGAAGACAAGTTCTTCAATGATGACTTTGTGGGTCAACTCAGGGTGCCGATATCACTTGTTTTTGATGAGGAGATCAAGTCCCTTGGCACTGCTTGGTACTCTTTGCAGCCAAAGAGCAAGAAGTCCAAGAACAAGGAATCCGGTGTGTTTTATGCTGCTAAACTGAATTATATAGTAGTTTAATGATTACCTTATCTAGCATTTATGTTGCCAAGTTTAGTTTAGGCTGGTACTTGCATCATGTCTAATTTGGTACTTAAGATCTTACATCTCAAAAGGCCATTTGTCTTTTTGGAAAATAATGTGCTCATTAACTGTGAAGATGAATATATGTATCAATCATGATTCTGCTGCTATTTTGAGCTTGAGTTCTGGCATTTATTTTCTTTTTCTTGCCAGATGAGGTTTGTTTCAGTTCTTACCTTACCTAGCATTTACGCGGCGAAGTTTAGTTTAGGACTCCCTCCTTGTAGTAATGTCATATTTGTTTTGTAGTTAATATATGTTATATGACTGATAAGATGGTGGTACTTGCATCATGTCTAATTGGATCCTTAGGATCTTACGTCTCAAAAGGCTATTTGTTGCTAGTCTTTTGGAAAATAACGTGCTCATTAACTATGACATGAATGTATGATGAATCATTATTCAGCTGCTGTTTTGAACCTGGGTTCTGGCGTTTAATTTCTTTTTCTTGACAGGTGAGGTTCGTTTGAGTATATATTTTTCACAAAAGAATGTGGCCACGGATAATGGTGATCAATTGTTTTTCCCAAGAAAGATAGCTGATGCAGTCACCGAGTCGCCTTCAAGGTCTTCCACTGGCTATTCAAGCTCGTCTTCTCCTTCAAGGGAAGAAATTACATCTAAGGATGAGAAATCCAGCAATCAGAAAACGCTCACTGGCAGAATTGCTCAAATTTTTAATAAAGGTTCTGATGTGCCTTCAACCCCGACCCGTAGAAGCTTTGAGTCAGACCAATCTGAAATTATTAAAGCCGAAGTTAGTGAGATCAAGACTGACGATCAGTCCTCTAATGAAACTTTTGAAGAAGCTATGAGGAAAATTCAGTCTGCCGATCAAGGAAGTGAAATTCCTGGCAATTTACCAGGAGGGGTGTTTGCCGATCAACTATATGTCATTGCACCTGAAGACTTGAACACGTTACTGTTTTCGTCTGATTCAGATTTTCTCAAGTCATTGGCAGATATACAGGGTACTACAGAACTGCAAATAGGATCTTGGAAGTTTGAGAATGGCGGAGAGAGCTTGAAAAGATTAGTTACTTACACCAAGGCTCCCAGCAAGTTAATTAAGGCCGTCAAAGCCTATGAGGACCACACATATTTAAAAGCTGATGGGAAGAACTTTGCTGTTCTGGCCAGTGTCAGCACTCCCGATGTTGTGTATGGGAGCACCTTTAGGGTAGAAGTACTCTATATGATCACCCCTGGACCAGAGTTGCCGTCAGGAGAACAGTGTTCACATCTGGTTATATCGTGGCGAATGAATTTTCTGCAGAGCACCATGATGAAAGGAATGATAGAAAATGGGGCTAGGCAAGGTATGAAGGAAAGCTTTGATCAGTATACCAGTTTGTTGTCTCAGACCCTTAAACCTGTTGATCCAAAGGATCTTAGTTCCAATAAGGAACAAGCTTTGGCATCATTACAAGCAGAGCCACAGTCAGATCGGAAGCTGGCAGTGCAGTATTTTGCTAACTTCACAGTGGTGTCAACATTTTTCATGGGGTTGTATGTCCTTGTGCACATTTGGCTGGCTGCACCTAGCACAGTTCAAGGGCTTGAGTTTGTTGGACTTGACTTGCCAGATTCAATTGGTGAATTGATTGTTTGTGCTGTCCTGGTTCTTCAGTGTGAACGCATGCTGGGATTAATCTCACGCTTCATACAGGCCAGAGCACAAAAGGGTAATCTCACACTGAACAGACTTAGATACTTACTGTGTTTTCAATCTATATCCTTTATCTCCCTGATCTAGTGTTGCTTTTAGTGAAGTGTCCATGAAATTGTTTCTCTCTTTTGTCTTAGTTAATGGTTTACATTTGCATATTTTGGTGCTTATATAGATTTTTTTGTGCCTTTAAAATATTAGGTAGTGATCACGGAATTAAAGCACAAGGAGATGGGTGGTTGCTAACTGTTGCCTTAATTGAAGGAAGCAATATAGCTTCTGTTCATTCTAGTGGTTTCTCGGATCCATATGTGGTGTTTACATGCAATGGGAAAACAAGAACCAGCTCAATCAAGTTCCAGAAATCTGATCCTTTATGGAATGGTAAATATCATGTCGTCATTTATCCTTTTCTGTGCTTATGACTCAAATTTGAATCTCCCACTCCAGTGATCTTTTACACACAACTCTATTTCTTCCTTACATGTGATCTTGATTGTTGCACCATTAATTGGTTTTTTATGTTAAGAGCATCGTCCATCTTTGCAGAAATTTTTGAATTTGATGCTATGGATGATCCTCCTTCTGTCCTGGATGTGGAAGTTTATGATTTTGATGGACCTTTTGATGAAGCGGTGTCTCTAGGACATGCTGAAATCAATTTTCTAAAAGCAAACATCTCAGATCTTGCTGATATATGGGTTCCACTTGAAGGAAAGTTGGCTCTGGCTTGTCAGTCTAAGTTGCACTTGAGAATTTTCTTGGACAACACTAGAGGGGCCAATGTTGCAAAACACTATTTAAGTAAAATGGAGAAAGAGGTGGGGAAGAAGGTATGTAAAAACATCATTTCGTGTATTTGAATTGTACTCTTATTTTGTCACCCTCCTTTCTGGCTAATTTTTTCTTAATTTTAAAAATTATAGATTAATATGCGGTCTCCTCAAACAAATTCAGCCTTTCAGAAACTCTTTGGCCTTCCACCTGAGGAATTTCTCATCAATGACTTCACCTGTCATTTGAAAAGAAAAATGCCGCTGCAGGTGTGGTTTGTGTGTTGTGTGATAT
Organism: Nissolia schottii; assembly: GCA_003254905.1. Classification (NCBI taxonomy): domain Eukaryota; kingdom Viridiplantae; phylum Streptophyta; class Magnoliopsida; order Fabales; family Fabaceae; genus Nissolia; species Nissolia schottii. The sequence continues at coordinate 1,412,421 of QANU01029220.1, forward strand.
CGAATTTAACCGTCAATATTTCTATTGTGGTGTTAACTGGTACATGATTCTCTAGTATTACCTCATCAGGTTGCCAATGTTTCTCTGTAGGGCCGCCTATTCCTTTCAGCAAGAATAATTGGATTCCATGCAAATTTGTTCGGAAACAAAACGAAATTCTTTTTGCTTTGGGCGGATATTGAAGACATTCAGGTCGTTCCCCCTACATTTTCATCAATGGGGAGTCCAATAATTGTCATAACTCTTCGGCCAGGTAGAGGTATGGATGCAAGGCATGGTGCCAAAACGCAAGACGAACAAGGCAGGCTGAAGTTCCATTTCCAGTCCTTTGTGTCTTTCAATGTTGCACACAGGTAGGCAAGAGACATTTTATGATATCTTATGCACTTATTTATTATATATGCAAGTTGTATGGAAATCTTTTCTGTTCTGTCCAACATTTTTTCCTGTGTTACCCTGTCCATCAGGGTATGTTACAACTCCGATATACTTTTATTTTGGTTGATAATAGGTTCTTATGTTGAGTTTAGTCCTTTGATGCATTATGTTAAAGATGTCAGCATTGGCATTTCGCAATTACAACTCTTTTGTTTGATTCATATATGGATGTTCCAATGAATCTTGCCGACTTCTATTGGGATCTTGAGAGTCTGTAGCTTACTCAGTATTATATCCAATTGTAATCTCATGGAAAGTGTGAAAGTAATTCGCATAATTCGTTGCAAATAAATTTCATATCTTTCATTTACCCAGTCTTAGAAGATCAAGTTACTTAGTGGTGAAATAGGATGACAAAGCCAATCCATTTTTAATGATTTTATGGGGAGGAAGGCATGGTTCCATAATTTTATGGTTGGAAATATCAGGCAATGTTTCCTTTCACTTATATTTGGTTCTCATTTTTCATTCAACCATAGTTGCTTCTCAACTGCCACTACTGTAGATTTTGGTCTGAAAAATTGTTACAGCCAAAAACTTGAGGCATTTCTCGGTCATTTAGCATCTCGCAAGATGATCATCCATATTCATAATTTAAAGAAATTATAAAGTATTTCGCTGCTGATGTAGGACTATCATGGCTCTCTGGAAGGCCAGATCCCTGACTCCTGAACAGAAGGTCCAGTTAGTTGAAGAAGAATCTGAAACCAAAAGCCTTGGTAGTGAAGAGAGTGGAGCGTTCCTTGGCCTCGATGATGTTAGCATGTCCGAGATTCATTCTTGCACTCTTCCAATTCCTGTAAAATCTCTCTCTCTCTCTACATTTCTACTGATCCGTCTATGTTACACTATTTGTACAACCTTACAAATGTTGCTGTTTGATTATAGTTCTTTTCATTTAAATTACTTCAGGCCAATTTCTTCATGGAGGTATTTAGTGGTGGTGATTTGGACCGTCGGGTCATGGAAAAGTCTGGTTGCCTTAATTATTCGTATACCCCTTGGGTATCAGAGAACGCCGAAGTCTCTGAGAGGGCGGTGTACTACAAATTCGAGAAGCGTATTTCACGCTATAGAGGTGAAGTGACAAGTACTCAGCAGAGATCTCCCCTTCCGGATGGAAAAGGTTGGCTTTTGGAAGAGGTTATGAACCTTCATGGAGTTCCTCTTGGTGATTATTTCAATGTGAGTATTGTTTCTGTGATTTTCCTTTTTTTTGTCTACCCTATATTGTTTTTTCATCTCCGGCACCAATTGAGTAGCGTCTCCTATATTCCACAGGTACACCTACGCTACCAAGTTGAGGATTTACCCCAAAAGGCAAAGGGATGTAAAGTGCTTGTGTTCTTTGGAGTAGAATGGCTGAAAAGCACAAAGCATCAGAAAAGGATTACAAAGAACATCCTACAAAACCTACAGGAACGCATAATGGTGACCTTCAGTCTAGCTGAGAAGGAGCTTTTACCGAAATAGCGAGACCTTTAGTCTAGCCTAGAAGGAGCTTTTACCGAAATAGCGAATGAATCTTTGTGGATTTGACTTGCCCCACAAGCATGGGAACTAGCTGATATTCCTAATGTTATTTCCAATCAAGGCCTTGGACCGGAACATGAGATGGATCATGTTATAAGGTTCATGTTATTGTTGCTGTTTGGGGTTGGTTTTGCACGACAAATCCTAACTCATTGGATATCAAGTGAAACAAACCTGCTATTGGAGTAACATGTGGGGGTTGGATGTTACCTTTTTACATATTGCCAAAGTCTGTTCTTCCAACAAAAGATTAGTGATAGGAGAGAGATTACTTAATTGTTCCATTGTAAATGACTAGTATGACTCTGGTAGAAGATACTCATATTGCTCATAGGTGATGAACATGTGACTTTGGCCATGTAGGAAATGTTGTAAACCATTTTTGGCCCTATTATTTCTCATATATTGATTTGTTAAAACTTAGAAAACATTCAATTTATTATGAAATTACATTGTTTTTTGTCATGTATAACTTACATTGATTGTTGAGTATCTAACACGGCATTCTACTTTTATTCTGGTTTATTAGTTATTCGACGTTTGGTCAACAGAGACACAGAACAAATAAAGGCGTTGAATTAGACGAAATAAATTACAAAGTTGTGTGTCTGTGAGAAAGAACTTTTGAGAGCTGAAATCGGTTTTATGAGCTATTTGAGCTATGGCATGAAATCATACATGCATACAGTGTGGAAGTTTGAGGTTTCACTGTTTAAATTGTTGAGGCTTGTGGAATGAGACCACTTTCACTTTTCTAATTTCTTTTTGAAATTACAAAAATAGTGAATAAATAATTTTTGTATGAATGGCATGTAAACACAAAAAGACACCGAGATTGTAAAGCTATGCAATTGCTTACACGTAAATTTATGGGAAAAAGTGTTATTATGGTGCAATGATTTGGTGACAAAAACTAGATCTAAATAAATTAAACTATGATGTTAAGCCTCGTATTTTAAAATAATGCGAATTTGATTCTTATAGCCAATGTGAAGATCACTTTGACAAGTGACCACTCAATGTGAGAATTACAAGAGGGCTTGCAATTTTATGATGTAGGGGCTTTGGTGAAAATATCTATATGTGACGGATGACGAGCGAGAAGATGTGTGCCGAGACCACAATTTTACAATGATATGGAGGTTTCAGTAAAAATATGTGTATTATTTAAGGGAGGGTGGCATGTGACAAGATACGGGGATTAAGAGAAAATGTAATTTATTATTAATATATAAATTATGAACACTTTAGTCTATAATTTTTAAAATGTGTAATCAATATCTAGTCTTTTTTAAATGTGCACTTTAATCTTGTGATTAAATTTCTGTCTATTGATAACAAAAAGTAAATGCACTGTACCCTCTACGCCCCCATGTAACCTATCAATCATGTATACTTAAACCAAAAAGTAAAAAATAAGTTACTCCTACCATAAATTTTCTTGACTAAAGTTGACATTTTATGATGTGTTTATGAATTTTATTTTATAGGAAAATAAAAAAAATTCAACAAAATTATAATTAAATCTCTCAAATTTTTTTCCTTCTGTCCAAAAAAAAAACCCTCAAAAACACACCCTTAAAAAACTCTAGTGATCGAGTTATACACTTTTTTTGATTAAGCAATCCATAGGAACTAAAGTGCAAATTAGGGCTGTCAAAATGAGCTCCACCCATTTACTCGATTAAATGGACGCATTTTACATGCAAAAAATAAGTCCGTGAAAATTTGAAAAAAAATTAGTTCGGCCCATTTAGGCTCGCCGGCTAGCCCATGAGCCCGTGAATTTTTTTTATTTATAAAAAAATCAAATTTTAAAAAGTTTTATTTTGGACTCTAAATTTTATTTTGGATTTTAAGAGTTTATTTATAATTGAGCATGTTTAACTATTTATTATACTTAACTACTTAATTATATTTATACTGTTATACAACGGAAGTGCTATGACATATATATTGATAAATTTTGCATTTTATTCTTTCAATGAGTGTCTACGCCCTACAAGTTGATATATACTTTCAAACCTTATTTATTATTGATTAATCTACTAGAAAGAGTTCCAATTATGTTTTTGATCAATAATATAACAGTACTCACATCAATGTTATATGCCTTCATTTAATTAATGAAAGTTGTATTAATTCATGAATCGATTTCAAATAATATTTGAAAGCATTTGATATCTTTCAAGCAAGATAGTTGAAGGAACAAAAAATATAATATAATATCTCAATCAACCATTTAAACTATTTCTTTCTAATTAATTAATAGATAGACGACAAAAAATAATTAAAAATAATCGTGCATACTTATTCACAACTTTGTATTTAAATTATAAAAAATAGATCAAAATTTTAATTCATTCCGTTTAGGCCCGCAGGCCAGGCCTAAACGGGTCGCCCCGGCCCGTTTGACACCTAGTGCAAATCATTATAGTTTAGGGGCAAAATAATTTTTCTTTTTTTCATATTATTTATTACACCCATATAAGATAAGGATAAGTTGGTCATGGACATGATTGACATTCGGTCTAAATTGAGGGATAAATAAGTAATAACATATTTATGAAAATGTAAATAGCAATTACATTATAATTGGGGAAAATTAATTAAAAACTTATTTAGCAGCGCACTCACTCTCTCTCTCTCTCTCTCCCCACAACTTCACAAAGACGCAGCGTTCTGAAGCCCTAATCGGTGCGATTCTCTAACTCCCCATTTCCCCCAATCAATCTATGAAACTAAGAAAAATTTTCACTTTTTAATTTACATTCTGGAATGTGATTTTGACTTCGAAACCAGACTTCATTTTGCTCTTTGAATTGTTAGGATTATAATCATATACCGTGTTAGATTCGTCCCCAAATTGATTTCATCAATTACTTTATATTCTCAGTCTAGGGCAAAATGATTCATTTATTTTTATTCCTGATTACATTTAATTTCGTTTGAAAATTTTCCTGTGTTGTGATATCTTTTCTCATTCACCAGATTTTTGGGGCTATATACAAAGAGAGCTTTGTAGCACGATCTTTCTGTGGAGCAAGAGGGTTTTGTTACATTGCTTGTTTTGCTGTTCCAATTGATGTAGTGGTGGTGGCACTGTGATGCAAAACTTGTTTTGTTGAGCTCATAGAGAAAGAGCTCATCAACTAAGACCAATTTGAAACAGAAATGTATGGAAGAGCATCAGGTCTTGATAGGTTTAAGAAAGCTCAGACTTTGGAACCATTCTCTGTTTCTTCTGTCAGTTCTTCATCAAGCAATGGTGACCGGCCTTCTAGTAAAGTAGTTGGCAATGCCTCTGCTTGGGCCCCACCACAGCAGCTGCAGCAGCAGCATGCTGCTCAGAAAGCTGTGGGAGTGGAGGCTGCTCCTTTGTTGGGGCAGGCTCAGCAGGCAACTCAGGTTGGAGGAGGGCAGTCGACGTGGCAGCCGCCGGACTGGGCGATTGAGCCGCGGCCAGGTGTTTTTTACCTGGAAGTTTTGAAAGATGGCGTGGTGCTGGACCGGATTAATCTCGACAGGAGGAGGCATATATTCGGGAGGCAAATCCAGACCTGTGATTTTGTGCTTGACCATCAGTCTGTCTCTCGGCAGCATGCTGCAGTCGTTCCTCACAAAAATGGGAGGTTAGAACATTTCTGTCATCTTTAACATTACCAGAATGGTTTCACTACTTTTTCATAGTTATCACTGTTTTCATTCTTAGCTACATTTTCTAAATAGTTTGTCTTGAGCAAGGGATTCAGTTGTGTTGGTTTCTATTAATCGGCCATTCATAAAAATGAATAGATGATAATTCAGGAGCCACTTCAGTTACTGCTTTTTAGATACTAAACTAACTATTTCTGATGTAAAATTTAGGAATTATTGATTCAGTGAGCCACAAGGGAACTTAGAAGGGAAAATAACACATTATCATTCATGATTTAATGGAAGAAAACTTCCATGTCCTGGAGTGCATGAATGGAATGGATATGTTTATTGATTCTCTTCTTTGGGCGTGATTAAGTTCTCTGAATTTGGAACTCGAAAATCCCTTGTGAATCGTGATACTATTGTCATTGACTATTTATTTTATTTTATATTACAGCATTTATGTAATAGATTTGGGATCTGCACATGGTACATTTGTTGCAAATGAGCGATTGACTAAGGATTCACCAGTTGAGCTTGAAGTCGGGCAGTCTTTGCGGTTTGCTGCATCAACAAGAACATACGTATTAAGAAAGAATGAAGCAGCTCTTTTCCCTCGTCCTCCGCCACCCACAGAGATTAATTTTCCACCACCTCCTGACCCATCTGATGAGGAAGCTGTTGTCGCGTATAATACACTACTGAATCGTTACGGCATCAACAAGTCCGATCTATTGTCCAAATCTGGTGAGTCTGGTAGCTCAGCAATTGGCAAAAATAAGGATTACCCGTCGGAAAGAGCTGCTAAGAGAATTAAGAAGACAAGAGTTGCCTTTAGGGATCAAGTTGGGGGAGAGTTAGTTGAGGTTGTTGGAATTTCAGATGGTGTAGATGTAGAAACAGAACCTGGTCCAGTTGGTGTTAAAGAAGGAAGTCTTGTGGGTAAATACGAATCTCTTGTACAGATTACCGTAATACCAAAGGGAAAAGAGCAGTCCTCTGTTAAGGAGGCAGATTCATCCCAGAAAGGCGTTACTGATAAACTACAAGAAGTCTTAAAAAAGGTCAAAACCCCACAGAAAACTGGGGGGATTTATGATGACCTTTATGGAGAATCCTTATCTGTCAAAGTTGGATCTTCCTGGGCATATTCAGGTGCCAGTACTGGTGAAAGAGCTACTCCGGCTAAGAAGGATGGGGAAGGGAATACGTTAAGTGGAAAATCAGACAGTAATCCAAGCAGTGCTGATGGAGATGATGATGATGATGATGATTTGTTTGGGTGAACCTCTGCAGGCTGACGTATGGAATAGTTTTGTGATAGGTCTTCTGTATGAGTTTGACATCGTAGGGAGTTATAAAGATGCAAAATATTTTGTTGCATGCTTCTTTTGTCATCTGGAGATATTGTTCCACTGCATCCATAATTAATGTGTTCCACTGCATGCTTTACTAACTCTAAGATTAGAGGTTCATGGCTAAATGTTATGCTATCCTTACATGTGGCCATTGAATAGCTCATTCATGTGCTGGTTTGACTGGTTTCTATTAACATCTTTTGATATGCATGTACTGATATGTTATCAGTAATAGGGCGTGACCAGAAAACGCATGGTCACAGAGGAGAATATGTTGATTTCTGTGTTTTTGAAGAAATTGATATGCTGTCAATTAATTATGCTGCTATAGCCTTATCCTTGTTATGCCAATGTTCTGGCTAATATTTTGATGCTCAGTTCAGTGCATAGTAGTAAATAAATGACAAATCTCAACAAATCCAAGGTTAGAGAAAGCAGCTATTCTTAATCGTAGTGATCTCACATAATAAAAGAGGAGAAAAACAAAATGGTCGAACTTCTGAAAATATAGTTTTTATTTTATTTTTTCAAATGTAAGGTAGTTCCTAAATATCTTCTCTTGCACATTTATGCTTCAAATGTAACGGTTTTGGGGGAGAGGCTAGAATTGTGTTAATGGAATCAAGAGAGAAGAAATGATGTGTATGAGGTACGGGATCACGAGGAATGATGATAATTAGGAATAGGACATATCCCCCTAACTAAATTCAATCTTTGATAGCTTTTAAATATCATCTTTAGTCTCAAGTTCTCAGATATGAGCTTACATTAAAAGTTTCAAAAGGCATTTTAGAAGTTCATGCAGTGAATTTTGTCATGAAGTTTATTTATTTAGCTTTCAATGTTAATCTCTTTTAGGGAGCTGCCAACTTGATTTTTTTGAATTGACTTTATGCTGAAATTAATTTTATTTTAAGCAGCAATTTTGTTTCTGACTTTATGTACTAATTAATTTTATTTCAAGCAACATTTTTTGTCTCTGAGTTTATTTGTCATATACTGGTATTGTCAATTAATCAAATCTTATTACATAAACAGAAACAATTAACTGTCTTACTCACTATTTGAAAAGTTATGCATATATAGAATGCTTTGATTGGATGATAGTGTAAAAAAATCTTACACTATTAGTGAATAATAATTAAACTCTTTTTTTGTCTATTCTTCTTATCATAATTTTTGTTCTGTGGTTATAACTGTTTCTTAATTTTAACTTAAATCAGAAGGCTATTAAAGTAATTTCGACATTTTATTTTTTTGGGGTGGTTTATGTGTAACGAGGCTGGCAGAGAGCCCAAAGAGCATTTAGTGCAGACTTGGGCTGTACAGCCTAGTTCAAGTACACTTGACCCAATGATCTTAATTGGGATTCAAAATTTGATGAAGCCCAAGTTTTGGAAAGATAAAGGATAAGGCTCATATTGTATGTTCTTCCCTTATATCATCAGTCCAATTATTACACATCTAGAATTTATAACACAGAGAATTTTGGGTTGCTAATACTAAATTGATCAAATGTGGAATGCAAGAATCATTACTTGGGTTTCCAAAAAACACATTACAAGTGGTGTATCCACTAATTAAAAGGTCACATATAAATCGTAGCTTGCTTGTCATTGCCATGATTGATGATGTCTTCACTGTAGAGCAATTCAAGTTTCATGCTTACACTATATGATATTGAGACGTTGACAAAAGCAATTACATGACATGATTCTATACGTGAATGCCTACTTTCTTAAATGTCAAGTTTTAATTAAACTCCCACTTCACCAAAAAATTAATTAGACATAATCATCAACAATTAACCGCTATTATAAGAAATTAATATCAATAGTTACAATAAAAACACGCCTATATTTGAATCCTTTACAAACATAGGTAATAATTTAGATGTAAATATTACTTGACAATTTTTTTGCAATAATCAAAGATTAGGTACTAAAATAATTTCTTGGAGTACTACTTTTATAAGTATTGTTGTGGAATCATTTTTTAGATATGTGCCAATACCTTGAGTTAGATTAGTCGATTCCATTAATAGAGAAGTCTGGATATCAGTGTAATTAACACAAAAATACGTTCCTATATATCGTTGCTCGTTTAGAAGTTTATTTTATTTAATAATATAAGGTTTGCACTTTAATTATTTCGGTTGGAGCCTGACTTGTTTAATTAATTATCATAACTCCCAAGGCTTGTTGTTTTCCTAAAAACTAATATATTACTCTATCCTATGACATAATATAATCATGGACCAAAATATATTTTGAAACATTTCCCGCACATAAACTTTAATCATGAAATAAAAGGGGAAATATAATTTTCAGGCATTCAGCAAAGTTTAAGCACATCAATTAAAGTGCTGCATGCACAATAAACAAATAAGGTTTGGTACTACATAGTTTTGCAGTATATTAATGACTGACCTCTTCATGAAAAGGCACATGGACGGTTCGAAAGATAGTTTGGCTACTGCAAATGTAAAATAACAAGAAGATCTTATTAAGAAACTTCAAAGAAATTGATGATAATTAATGATCACTATGTTATCATGATCATGTTATTGAGATCATGATCGCCATCATGGCCATCTTCATCAATTCCTGGTCATACTTGGACCAAAAAAAAGTAATCAAAGAAACCCCTCTAGTTCACTCAGCTTATGCAAATTACATTTTCTCTTTTAGCTGTCTAAGATTGACACAAAAACCAAGCCATTCTTTTTCTACCATCTAGCTGGTCACTTTACAAGAAAAAGGCCTTAGTTCATAGTTAGCACATTCTCTTTCATGCTGAAGGGACTGGTGGGACTGGGGGAATTTTTTTTTTGGGTGTATTATTACTATTATTTAAACAATCAATACTCAAAGTTCACTGCATTCTAAGATTTTGTTTGAATCGGGTTGACTTATTATGAGATAAACCCTTTTTAATATTAGTTTTTTCTTTTTCTTGACGAATCAGAAATCTTGTGTTATTAACCATTAATACGGAGCCTTAAAAGACTCAGGTAATTCCTGCCGCTTCAGGATGACCCAATTTGAGGAAGCTAGGCTTGATGTGGGCAGCGAGCAGACGAGCTGTCAGAAAGGCTCCTAGAATGGGCTCGGAATCCTAAAAAGGGGCAAATGAAAGATCTAGCCTAATCAAGAGGGTATAAAGGAAAATGATAGGATGACATGTTAATTTGACAATTCTTGAACAACTACACTCACATAGGTGTGGGGTTCACCATATGTCTCATATCTATATGTGAATGGAGTTGTCCAATATTTGTCAAATTGATTGGCACTATAGCACAACTCATGTATAAATACCCCTTGTTATTCTCCTTGAGTATGATTTTATTCTTGACCTAAAAATTATGCTTGTCGCTGTTACTAATTTAAGCATCAAAGTTCATACAAGTGGAACATCCCTGTGTTATTGCTACCCTTCCTTGAAGAGGTGTCTCGTCGCCTCATAGAGGAGCGCAGCTAAGCTTTCTGCCTCTCACCCGAAATCCCTTGGAAAGGAAATGAATCATTTCATTAAAAACTTCACTTGATTTACATATACATCGATCTTAAGAAAATGTGAGGTAATTTATGAGACTAAAAATTAAAATCTAATCAATAATAAAAAAAATTAATACATAATTAACAATCACGTAAAATTTCACATAAGATGATCCATCTATGACCCAATGGTTGAAACTATAAGGTTGGACGTACAAGTGAATGAAGCCTAATTCTTCACGCATGAACGATTTAAGCCAAAATGGAGATCATGACATGGATGAAAATGAGATAGTGAAGTGTTTGTTTGTGTTTGGCCTTTATAACAACCATCAGAGAGAGAGAGAGAAGGGGGGGGGGGGTCAGAGCAATGTTATGACTTATGAGGGTTTGATGTAACAAAGGCGCCACACATGGAAAGATACGTGGCCGACATGCACATAAGGGTGGCCCTACAATTAAGGCTGCTAATACAAATAACAAATATCAAACAACAAGGATACGATCAAGTAATAAGCAAGTTGCAATTTAATTAAGGGAAATAATTAAGTTTAAACTAAGTTGTTTAATTTTGTGTGGTCAAAGGATATTTGATTTGATCTTATAATGACTTCTCTCATGTTAAAATTTGTTATGTTTGATCTTGTTAAGATAAAGAAAATCACAAAGAATTTAATTGGGTCTTATTATCTATAAGACAATTATTCAAATTTTTTTGTGTCTTTCTCTTTTTTAATATAATTAAATATGTTAAATTTTAACATGTGATGATTCATTCATGATTGGATATAGTCTTGTTTATTTATACAATATTATTTCAATTTTAATTGTTATGTACCAATACAAAATTTGGTCGAGTTATAGACAATTTCATCTCATTCTTAGAGGATCTTAGTTTTGAAACTCAAACATGAAATAACTTATATTAAAAGAAATAATCACACTACTTTGGGCCTCAATAATAATGAAGCCTCGATATATAATGCAAGAACAAACAAAAAGTATAAAATATTATTTCGCGAGCTATTATATTAAGTTGAACCTTCGTGATTACATGAAAATTTATCAAAAAAAAAAAGAGAAAATTTATAAGAATATCTCTTAATCTCAAGATAATTACTTGATAAGTTAGTTCATATGTCTATCAACCTTGACCACGACTAAAAAAATATATATATATATATATATATATATATAAAGGAATACGAAGGAGAAGAATATCCCAAAGGTTTAGTGGGGGAAAGCATGATGATGGATGCACAGTGGATCTTTCACCTATATGTTGTAGACTTGGCCCCACACACAAGCTTCTTTTCAATTAAGTACTATAGAAGCACTCAAATGCCCTTAACCCCACTTGCATTGCATGCTTTTTGTGATTTTAATCATACAGCACCCAATTCCCTTCATCAAGTTGTAGGAGTGAAGAAGGCCCTTTTTCTATTTTAATTTCCAATTTCTAATTTTTCATTTTCCATATTCAAAGGAGTTATCACTTATCATAGCATGCTTTTGATGCATTACTATGTTGACTAATCCCAACCAACAACAACAACAACAACAACACTCTTTGGTTTTATGAGACATTATGGTACTCATTTTTTTCCCTCTTTAGTTGTTGCCCTCCCTAGCTAAAACCTATTATTATTCCCATCTTTCCCTGTAATTCCTTGTCTCTTAGGATTACTTGCATGAATAAAACTATATACTAAAAAGCATTATATTCACTTCCAATTCATATTATATATATATGTATGTATGTATGTATGGTAGTTTCTGATTTAAGGCCACCCTATATCTCTGGCTTCGCTCACTTCAATTTAATTCTGGTGCTGCTTCTTCTACTTCATCTACTTTCTTCAATTTTGTTATGCTTCCTACATCATCAAAAGAATGTTCACTGGTACGTTTTTACTGCTTTCAAAATTGAACAATTTCCAATGCAATTCTATTGGCGTGTGTTTGGTGAAAAGGCCTATAAAATCTGTTAGCATAGGTAGTGGTTAGGAGGAGCCAATTTTATTTCATATTATAAGCATATTCTAGTTGACTTGTACACCTTCAGAAGCAGTTAAAGGCTTCCACTACTTTCTGTTACAAAGATGAAAGCACTTCTGTTTTGTCAGGTATATATAGAAAAAGAAAAAAATTCAATAGAAAAATAAGCAGCATGCTATGCAGATTCTGTCTGCGCAAGAAATTCCAAGAGAAAAAGGACAAAAGAGAAAAGGATAAAACCTTCTTTGTGTTGTGTGAGGGTAAATTGGTTAGAGAACTTTTATCAATTGGAGAAGAGAGAATGTTCACATAATTGGCTAAATGCCTTATTAGTAAATGCTATGTATGGGTGAGAATCAAGCGTCCTTAGCTAGCAGTGTCAATCAAGTTCGTCCTCCAAATTATGAAAAGTAATGAATTTGTCCCTAAAAGTTGCTAATAGCCAATCAAATTAGTTACTGAGAAGGATTAACTTGGCTGTCGCTGAAGAACTTAACCGAGGTTGTCAACTATGTAACAAATTTAAAAGTTTTCTCTACAGGGGATGTCATTAACCATATGCACTTTCGGAATTTTGGCTATGATTCATTGGAATTGAGATCTGTGAGAATTATTACCTCTAAGGAAAAAAAAGGTTCCTTGTTATAAGGCCTGTGCCATCTTGTTTGGAAGGGGAAAAAAATAATTTGAAGGGTTTTCTCGTTGTGTCTTGTTGAAAGCAATTGGTGCTATGCCTCAAACACAATGCCTTTTTTTTTTAGTATTTGGCTTTTACCTAACTCTGTCTGTCAAAGCATAGACCAAATTGCATGTTAGATTCCAACAAATGAACGGTGGAAAAAGGCCTAACACTAAGGTCATATATATCTTTCTCTAGTTATCTCCATATTTTTCCCATGCTTATTCCCAAATTTGAAGCAACTCTCACGTAAAACGTGTCAAGTTCAAGTATTACGTATGAAAAAATCAGCGCTATCAGAGTGACTCAAGCCAGATTACAGTAGTTGTTAGTTCAAAGAAAACGTGTTATAAGTTGCTTTTATGAGACTAATGTTGAGGTCTTTTTTTAATAAGTTGTGTTATTTAGATTTGTTTGTCTCAGAATCGTATCTACTCATGTCTTATTTATTATTGGATGAAATTTTAATAGGATATACAATACTCTATTAGCATATTAATGGATGAAGTATGAGTCAGTAAAATGTCTCATGCTAAATAAGTACGAAGAATATTTTAGTAATTGCTTGAATACAAATTTGTCATTAAAATACTCAAAGTCGGAAAAATAAGAATAATAAAGATTGGTCCAACCATTTCCAAACCCACAATAGAACCCTCGCAATGTATCCCACCTGGCTTCACCTTCACCCATCGAGACTCAATTATGTTTGGCAAATACGGATAAATACAATTGGGAAGAAAAAGAGAAACAAAGGAAGAAAGAAGAAAAAGCTTGGTTTCCACCTTTCTTGGTTAACTATACTTGGTAGAGAGGACCACTTCCCTGCCAATTTTATGTTTCAATTAAAAAAGAAAAGGAAAAAATAAAGTCTACATTCAGTTTATTATGATTATGTATCAAAGTTGGTTGGAGATAGAGAAAGTGACTAAACAAGAGTAACCTCACCTAAAAAAAACATGAATGATCTTTGCCTTGGCTTAGAAAGTTTTTGGTCACACACAAACTAGTTTGTTTGCTTGGTGCATCACTTTCTCTCAGATTTCCCATATCATTTTCTCAACATAATTTTCATGTATATCCTTACATGCATATGGGATCAAAAGTACTATCTTCTATAAAGATTGCTGTGTGTGTATTAGTACACATTTACTTTGGAATTATGTACATTTTGATCCAACTCTAAGCTACTAAAAAGTTTCTTGTATTTTATTTTAGTTATGTTATTTAGGCTCATTTTATGTTAGACATTGTATTGACTCACATTTTATTTATCATTAATGAGATTCAACATAGTTCACACCTTATTGCGATCTCATCAAATGATAGATGGAGTATGAGTCAACACAATGTCATGTACAGTATATATTTAATATTTTTGCGATTTCATCTAATTAGTATTTTTTTTATGAATTTGTTCGTATATATTTAATATATATTTACACATGCTGATGTTCAGTTCAATAATTAAATTAGTTTAAAATATAATTAATAACAAAGTCAAATTTTATCAAATATCTTAATACATGAAAATATTTAAATGAATAACAAGAATCTCGCAAATATAATCAATTAAATATCTCTTAACAAATGATAATAATTAAATTAATAATTAAAACTAATAACAAAGTCAAATTCTCTTTCTTTATTAAAACTATTCTCTCTTCTTTTTACTTAAAGTAATGTCCACTCTTCTCTTTCTTCATTAACTTTGATAAATTCTAAAAGTTTTTTATATTTATTTTATATGTTTTTTATTTAATTTTTGATGAATATGTTCATGTGTGTATATATATATTAAATATCTTCACACATGCTAACATTTAATTTAATAATTGAAATTTTAAAATATAATTCATAACAAAGTCTAAATTCTCTCTCTTATTAAATTTAGTAAATATATCAAATTCTATTAAATATCTTAATACATGCTAGTATTATTAACTACAAAGTCAAATTCTCTATCTTTATTTTTCCTTTAATTAGTTGTAGACCATCATTTATTAATTTTTGGTTCTCACAATATAAATAACTCTTTAATTATTAATATTATTTTAATATGCTAGATAGTCCAATTTAAAACAAAACTGAAATCTAAAATTTAACCTAGAATTTTTTTTAAAGTTCAAATTAATTATTCTCTTCATTGAATAAAATGATTTGAAATTATATTTTAGAATTATTGTTAGAATTTGTTATTATGGTTATCAAATTCTCGAGTTAACTTTTAAATTCTTACAAGTTTAGGTCTCAAAATTGAGTTAACTCGCTTAGTAACTTAGATTTGAGTAAATTCAGGTGAACTCGGGGCAAACTTAGGATAAACTCACGAGTCCACTATTTTAGTCAAAATTTAACCTCTGAAGCCGTAAAACACAATATTTCTCAAATATTACTCTTAATTAGGATTTCTAAATAGAATATCTCGACATCTTGACATATGTTAGGTTAATTTATAACATTATGAAATTTTGATATGTTATTTTTTTATGCAGTTTTAATTTATTTGTTTTACTTTATGACTTGTGTTTGTTTAATAATGATTGAGAAATGCAATTTTAACTTATATTTTGCTTTTTAGTACATTATATTAATGTATTATAAAAATATTATTAATTTTTTTATAATGAATAAGTTTTTATGAGTTTACCTTTATAGTTTAGGTAGACACACAAGTTTCACAATCTGATTTGTTAAAATTCTATTTATTCCGTATTTTCTTGTGATATTTGAGAGTGCAAAACTTCCGTTTTACACATTCAAATGAGCATTAGCTAAATTACTGCAGCCATGCTTAAGTCACATACAAATAATTGGACAGCCTAAATTTCTCTGGAATAATTAATTAGGTATATAATGAAATGGTTATACATCATTCACCTAATCACCTTGTTGATTTCTCCAACAAACCAAATCTCAACGGTGGTTTTGGATGCATGGATGATTTTATCCACCAAAATCCAATCGAAGAGATTGGGGAGCAGGAAAAAGAAGCAGGTGTATGCAATAATGCAAGTCCTGTTTAAATCATGTTTTTGCTTTATCCAAAGCGTATATCCCAAGAACAAAAATATGCCAACATAAAATTAGCATGGTTTCGTTACCTTTATAAACATTTGGAATTTTGAATATTTCCCTAAATGAAAATATACAATTTTTTTTTTTGACGTGGATAATATACAATTTGAGGATAAGGAAAAACTTTTGCATACTTTCAAGTATTATACACGGTCTCAAAGTAATTGGTCCAACGACTTGATATGAACTTTACTTGCAATTTTGGAATCCTGAAATCATCATTTTAAGAGGACTTTATTTAACTATCATCTCCGCCTAAAATTATGTATTCAATTCATTAAAAAAAAGTTTACCTATTGTTTTAATAAAAATATAATGAGTTTAATCGATATATATTAATAGTGTAAAAATTTCTTTTGTTATCATTTAATTAAATCTTATCACATAAATAATAATAATTGAATTTTTTTTCACTATTTAAATGTCATGCATATAAAATCATATAATATCACTGTTCAATACATAGATATACCAGCCATTTTATTGAAAAAAAGAAATATTGTTTAATTAAATTTAAACAATTATGGCCATTAATCAAGAGAAGATAATGTGAAACTTCACTTTGGACCAAAAAACTAATGGAATTTTGCACTGTCGGCACTGGTGCAAGTGCAGGGGGTTTATGTAACATATTAGTATATATGGTATTATATAAGCATTTTCATCTTATCTCATTCAGTTATCAAATTCTCTTGTTACATGTCAGGAACTGACACAGTAGAGCCTTAATCAGCTTCATGTTCTTAACTCTGTTGAAGTTTGAAGTAACTCACCAAAGGTACACTAGTAACTAGAGTCAAGTCAAATCAAATTTGCATTTACTATTCTGTATACTCTTAAGTCTTAATTTGAGTGCATGACAGCAAAATCTGAAATCTTTTGTTGCTTTATTTTATTTTTCTCTCTTTAATAATCTGTAGTTTGAGGACCCCTCATCTTCTATATATATTATATATATATATATTGAAGGGTCATCTTTCAGAGTTGTGTTCAAATCAATGAGGTTGTCACATGAAAATTGAGGTAAGGCTTTCTCTCTTGCATTTCTATATTTACATTCTTGCATATTTGCTATATTATTCTCTCTTGCATAAGAGAAATTTTTTCATGTTCCTGGAACACATTTAATGCGTGCTCTAAGAACATTATCAACCGTTGATTCTTTATTTATTATATGTATTTTAAATATCATAAGTTGAAATGGTAAGAACATGATACACATCATGTGAATTAATGCAGGCTTTGAAGTAGGAGTTTTTTTTCTTGACCATTGGAGTGTATAGATCACAACAAATAGTAGAAATGAAGTTCATGAAACTTGGTACAAGGCCAGATACTTTCTACACTGAACAAGCCACAAGGTATTCACAACAATCTTTGGTCAAAAAGCATATATAAATATAAATAAGATTCACAAATTAACTTGTATTATCTTCATGAATGCAGGACTCTGGTATCAGATATACCTGTAGACCTTGTGCTAAAAGTCAATCAGATTACTTATCTGCTACACAAGGTATTAGAATTTAGATTGACTGTGATGTGTTTGAGAAAATGACAATGAAAATTTTAGAGTAAACCCGTTGTCAGTGGAAATGGCCCAGGTTATGGAAATGGCCACATTAGTCTCTAAGGTTGTCAAAAGTCGGTCAAATTAGTCAGGGGATTAACTTGACCGACGCCAAAGGATTAAATCCGACTTTTGACAACTTCAGATACTGATATGACTATTTTTATAACTTGGGGACGAACTTGACCGATGTTGACAACTCAATAGACAAATTTGATGGTTTAGTCAAAAATTTTAATTTGGTTCATTCATAATTCTGTTTTTTTGTTAGCTGCAGTCTCCACTTGTTCCAAAATCTGGCCTCCTACAAAAGCTTTGCACTGATTTTAGTGACTCTGAAGGTGTTTCTCTAGAGATTCATGATATACCGGGAGGCGCAGATGCTTTTGAACTCTGTGCCAAGTTCTGTTATGGAATCTCAATCAACATTAGTGCACATAACTTTGTACCTGCATTCTGTGCTGCCAAGTTCCTCCAAATGGAGGAGTCCATTGAGAAGGGTAACTTTGTAGGGAAACTCGAGGCTTTCTTCGGTTCATGCATTCTTGAAGGCTGGAAGGACTCCATTGTGACACTGCAGGCCACTGATAAGTTGCCTCAGTGGTCTGAGAATCTTGGCATTATAAGAAAGTGCATTGATTCAATCATTGAGAAGGTTCTTACACCCCCACAACAGGTAAGAAACTCAAGACCATTAAACTCAGGGAGAGATTATTGCATGAATACAAATTTAACGCTGCTGCATATTTAGGTACGTTCACAATAAAATTGGCTCGGAAACAAGTGACTATGTATTGAACAAAGTTGGCAGGACCGGGATGTGCCTAAATATGAGAAGCTAAATTTGTATCTATGCAAGAATTTTTCATTGCTTTTGATATTTTTTGCATGATAATGATTAGTAGTCTTTGCAGGTTAAATGGTCCTACACCTACACTAGGCCTGGCTATACTCGGAAACACCATCACTCTGTCCCAAAGGATTGGTGGACGGAGGATGTTTCTGATCTTGGAATCGACCTTTTCCGGTGCATAATACTGGCTATCAGATCAACCTATGTGCTCCCACCACAGCTTATTGGCGAAGCTTTGCATGTCTATGCTTGCAAGTGGCTACCAGGCCTCACAAGGCTTACAAGTTCAGGAAGTTCAGCATCACAAACACAAGAATCCAAGGATAAGAACCAAAAGATCCTTGAAACAATTGTGAGCATGATTCCTTCAGACAGAGGGTCAGTCTCAGTTGGATTCCTGCTAAGGCTTCTCAGCATTTCAAGCCATGTCGTCGGCGTCTCCCCAGTGACGAAAAACGAACTGATAAAGAGAGCAAGCATACAGTTTGAGGAGGCCAAAGTGAGTGACTTGATTCATCTTTCGGCATCGTCGTTGGACCAGAAATTCTATGACATAGAGCTAGTCCTGGCAGTTTTGGAGAGTTTCTTGAAGTTTTGGAAAAGCAAGTTCCCTAGTTCAGTGGATAATAGGCACTTTTTTAGATCTGTCAGAAATGTTGGCAAGCTCATTGATTCCTATCTTCAAGTGGTTGCAAGGGATGACAAAATGCCGGTGTCCAAGTTTGTAGCTCTGGCTCAAGCTGTACCGGCTATCAGCCGATCAGAGCACGATGATCTGTACCAGGCAATCAACATCTATCTTAAGGTGAATTTTACTTTCTTATAAAATTCTCTCAACTTGTTGCATTTTCATCATCTCTTTCTTCGGATACTAGACAAATGAATATGAATTATGCTCTCGAGTTTGAGTCTTAAGAATAGAAGAAAAACTAGTGCTGCAAGAAACATTTTTTCATAGTGAGTCAACTTGCTCGAACCAAATTATAAACACTATTCACATTCACACCAAAACTCCAAAGATTACCTTAAGCACTCAAAACTTTTTCATGGTTATCTTTTTTCTATGGTGCATTCATGATATGGTTTAAGCTCAATGCACAAACAGGTGCATCCTGATCTTAGCAAGACAGAAAAGAAGCGCTTGTGCCATATTCTAGAGTGCACAAGACTGTCGGCAGAGGCGCGAGCGCACGCGGTTAAAAACGAGCTTCTGCCACTGAGAACAGTGGTGCAGCTTGTCTACTTTGAACAAGAGAAGAAAGGCTCCAAGGAAATCACCAAGAACAACCACCACAAGCTGCAAAAGCCACATGACAAGAGATCTTTAGGCCTAGACAAGGAAGAATTCACAAGAAGAACAGCAACATCTCTTGCTGAAAGCAGAGAAAAGGGCCAGCACAAGAGTACAAGATCAGATGGTAAATTGGCGCTGGATTTAGAAAGAAAGATGGTCAGCACCAAAGGAGAAGAAAGCATGTCAGAGTGCAAGTTGGAGTTGGATTCAAAGAAAATCATGAGAAAGGCAAGGAGTAATAAATCAGAAAAGGGAAGATAGAAAAACTGGAATAATAATTATAGTTATGATCTTTGAAGAATTCAGAGAAAATGTTATTCCCCCCTATATTATATGTGCAATTTGTAACAACCTCAATTCTTATTATTATTATTTCTTTTGACCATATGTCATAAATGTAAGCAGTGTATGATCCTTTTGTAATGTAATTTTCTATCTCCCTAAAAGAGTTGTTATGCTTATGTATGTGTTTATCCCAAGTGGTCAATGCAACAAATGCAGCTGAATTATCAAATACTCAAATACAACTTTTACATGACGTCTCAATTACATTAAAGAAATCAAATCTATTACTGTGTTTGTGCAGATGAACAAGTGATGTTACTATGTTCACTAAGGTCTACGTGATGAGCAAGCATTGTTCTTGGCGATCACAAGACAACAACATCAAAGCCCCAGGTGCTGCTGCCAAACGCCCCAAACTTTAGAGCAATCAGCAGACAGTGAAGCACCATATATAGGAAAGGCCATGCCCTGCATTTGATAAACTGGAATAATAACTATATATGACACCCCATGAAATGTATAGCGACTTACTTCATCATGAACAACACGGACTCTCCAATATTTACCCAAATTTGTTGTGAACCGGATAGAAGAAATGTATCCGTCCTGATTGTATAAGGATAAATTTAATATGCAGTGTTTGCTACGTCATCATATGAGATGTTGTATACTACATAAAATAATATTATCATTTAATTATAAAAAAAATTATAATCAAAAGTATAAACTTAATATATAAATAATAATAAATATTTTTTATTAAATAAAAATTAATAAATAAATATTCTTATTCAAATATTTTTTTATTTTTAAGTATAATTATTTTAAATATTTCTTTTTTTTTCAATATAAAATTATGTATAGTTTAATTAATATTTATTTTTTGTATATTTTTATTAAAATTATATACTTTTGTATTTTTATTTAATTAATATTTATTTTTTAGATACGAATGCATAAAAGATGTTCCTTAAAATGATGAAAATGAGAGAACTCTTTCCAAATGTAAAACAAGGTTCCGACTTAAATGGACCAAGATCTCTTATAGACCAATTTGGTCCTTAAATCTAAACCATAAAAAAAATAATGGATGGTTAAAATTATATGCAAAAAATAAAAACATAATAATTTTATTTTTTTATTTTAATAGTTCTTTTATTTGATTTACCAATTTTAGCCCTCACCGTTTTTATAATTTTCTTGAGATGTCCTTCTCTCAAATATCTCCCATTACCCTTTTTCTGCCCTTTTTCGGTGTCAGCGTTGCCCCACCTCCACCAGCACCACCAGAGCCACCACCTCCACCGCCAGAGCCACCGCTTCTCCATTAGGCCGACAATTAAATCAAAACCTAGCAAATCAACACAAACACACCAGAATCCTCCATAAACAAATTAAGAAATTAAAATTAGAAGAACTAAAGATTTAGCTAGATAGAGAGAGAGAGAGAGAGAGATTTGAGGCATCTATAATCACTACAAGAAAATTGACTATTTCCGTCCAAACATTACCGATGAACGCGACTATAGTCGAAAAAATGAATACTTCCGACGATAACCGGTTCAGAAAAATAAACCAGGGGAAATGACATGAAATTACTGTAGCCAAAGTTAACCGACAATAAAAGCGACAGTAACTGTTGGCGGGAAAGGGCACGAATAACCTTAACGTCGATCGAGTCAGACGGAATATGGTGACCAATGATAAACAACGGAGCATGAAGCACAATGGAGAAGCACAACGGAGCACGATGACACGACAGAGTACGATTGCAGGCGTAGCTGTGAATGACAACTCTAAAACATTCAAACGACCTAAATTTAAAAACTCAGAAGCGTACAAAACGACGTCGTTTTTGCTAGTCAAACGTCGTTTTGCTTGTTTTATCCTCCTGCGGTAAACTCGCCAGTAAACTTGCAATTTTATGCGAGTTTACACGAGTTTACCCTAGTTCAGTCGACTTTAGCCAAAAACAAGTTTATATGAGAGTTAGCTCGATTTTATTATTTAGGAACGTAAGCTTGTACGATTTTACGAGTTAAAATGCGATTTTAATAACCTTGGAGATAAGAATGGAACTCCAATAATTTTTATTATTAAAAAATTACCTGTAACAATTTGATCCCTAATCTAACCAAGTCCAAGTTAAAAGGCTCCAGTAAAACAATGGGAAGTTTATTTTACCTTCCAAATTCTTCTTTCTTCTCTCACCAGAAAGTGGTATTCAAAAAGTTTATTTCTTCTGGCCAATAATCCATTTTTTACTTTTATTTTCAATTACTTATTTTACCCACTTTTGTAAATTAATTTATTCACATTGTTTTTGTTCAATAATGTTTACTCTTGCAATTAGTCCCTCACTTATAAAAAGTATTAAATATTTTTTATTGTGGGTATCACATGATTCTTGTACTCATAGTTTTAAATAATTTTAGTCAAAATAACGGTTAATTTTTCATATGTGTAAATAAATCACAATGCTTTCCATCCTTTGCTTGTTCTTACTAAATTCCAAAGCATGCCGGAGAATCATGTATCCTTCTTCTTTCTCTGCTTTTTCTAAAGGGTAAGTCCCACTCCTCCCATTTCACAATTTCTATACTTCTCCATCTTGATTTTCTTTTTTAATGCCTTCTTCTTTACTATTCAATTAATCTAGAGATCTAATATTCTTTAGGCCTAATTTTTTCTAAGAAAAATCTTTTTGGGGGTGGGGGTGTTCAATTCATGGCCATATCTAGTCACAAAGTTGATGTCTTCTTGATTGTTGCAAGCAGAGGTAAACTTAATTAATAACATTTTTTTTTTCTTGTGGAACTGCACGACAAGAAAAACTGATTTTCATTGAGAATTTTCTTTTTTTGACTATGTGATTTTGCTACAAAATTTGTCAGAAATACTGATTTTGTGACAGATTTGATCATTTTTTAGCGGACAATTCCACCAAAAATTATTATTTTTCTTGTAGTGCTAGGTATATGAATTTTGTGCATACCGTTGAAATTGTTAGTTTCCCTGATTGTCCCTAGTAGTTATGTAAGTTAATTGGAGATGAATTCATGTGAGCTCTCTCCAAGATCATGTTTTTGCTTTCGTTGTTGTTTTTTTTATTTATTTATTTATTTATTTTTATCAAGGCATCCACACCTTGTTATAAGGTTTTGTTTTCTATGGTTAAGGGGTATAAAATTAGGTTTGCCCCAATCTAACAACTTGGCAATTAAACTTCTATTTAGATTGAATTTGAATTTGAGTTTGAGTTTAAGTAAAACAGATCCAATGCGATTTTGGATGCATTCAAGATATCCATTTTCGTAGTAATCGAGTTCACACAATATAGTAAATTGTTGACCACAAAATGTGCTTCCCTTTTTATGAGTGATTATCGAACCCTAACCTTATGATTAAGTGAATTATTACCACACCACACCTTGCATTTTTTTTAAGGTTTCATCGGGTCATCGAGCCTAATATTAAAATTATTTTAAGACATGTTAAGTTTTTTACAACCGTTAATAGATAATAAATATTTTTGACTTGAATTAATGTTTTATGTGTGTTTTTACTAACATTTTTAATTAAAAATATATTTAAAATTGTAAATTATTGTTTTATAAGGTTAAAAAAATTTATTGGTCTGTATACTTCATTTGACCCAATCATAACACATTAACTTGTTAAGGCATTGACTCAATTTTATTGTTTGTTTATTTGCAAGAATATTTAGATATACTTGTTAACTTTATACAATTAAAAAAAAATGTATTCAATAGTGGTTCAATACAAGAAAGTTTTGAATGTTTTACTATTCCTCCTATGCCTCGCGCAAACGAGGCACTCCTATTTATTTATGCTAATACATTTTCTTCAATCGACGGTAGAGATTCATTTAATTGTATGGTTATGATCGAATCTCTAGAAAATTTCTTTGAAATATTTTAGATATTTATATGAGAAATTTCTTGGAAACTTCCTACAGTATATATGGAAATATATTTACCTTAGATATTTACAAAAATGTGAATTCTTTTCAAAATTCTAGAGAACTATTTCATACAACAAATACCTTTAAAGGGGGTTATAATTTTAGAAATTTTAATTCCTTTATATTTTCTTTTCAAAAATTACAATTAAAACATTTAAATATATATTTAAAAATTTTATTTGATACAAAATAGATTAACATAAATGTAATTAGAATATTTTAAAACACAGTAAAAGAATTATATATTTAAAGTTTGATGATTATTTGATTGATTTTATTGTGTTTGCTAAGAATAATATTTATATATGTCTAATAAATTTGAGTCAATCTCATAGTTCTTTTGATATTTGTTGGTTTGATGGAACTCTCTCTGCATTCTCTCTTGTGGGATGACCTGAGACATGTCAATTGGTTAAGAGGGGGCTAGCTTTCCTTTGTGTTTTTGTTTGGGCTTTGGCCCCATTATCTATAAAAAGATAAATTGTCTCTCAACTATATAGATAGAATTAAATTAAAAGAAAGTTACTATGAGATGAAAAACTTTTATGATTTATACAATCTTTAATTTTAATTTTACAAAATACTGATGAACTCAATCTAGTTCATATATTTATAAATGTGACAATGGAAGAAGTTTAACATAGATTGATACTGACAATGCGTAGACGTATTATAGGTGTTTTCTTGACTTATCAAATTCTATATATAGTGATGACACTGAGTTGATTTTATAGCTACGTTCTACATGGGCAATAGTTATAAATGCTCACAAGTGGTAGGTGCTTCAATTGTTCCTCCTTTTGTTAATTACTTGGAGAAGTGTGGAATCTATGCAAAATTGTATATTAAATTTATCTGACCACAAAGGTAGCAAGTTTGCATCCTTTAATGGGTGTTGAAATGCAATTCATGTCACATTGATCGTTGATAAATTCTATTGGGTTTTTGCCTTGTTTCAGCAAAATGTTTGCTTCTAGGTATACCATTTAATTAGTAGAAGCATCTTTTTTATGCCTATATATTGTCTTGAGGTGATAGTGACAAATTAAGTGACTTTTCTAAAAGGAAAGGAAAATATATAATCTTGATCATGGAAATATTTCTATGGGCCTACAAGTCATGTATTTGTTTATTACAAGATATGAGACTTGAGTCCCACATCCGAAATATGAAATTTTGGTGTGGAGTTTATATCACTCTACAACTATAATACCTAACTTTTGCAGTTGGGTTCTCTTAGTTTTTTATCAATCATTATTAGAGTCTTCCAATACACCTATCTATATGCAATTGAGTGGCTTGGGTGGTGATATGGGCATTAATTGCAGTGTTTGCACATGATGATTGATTGGTCAAAAGGTGTTGGCGCACATCCATCCAGTTGTTGTGGGGCTTCACTGCAATCGAGCAACACAGGCCGACACGACAGTACTGTTCCCCCCGATAAAAATAGTATAGTCTCCTCCGATACCATTCCATATATAGGTATGAGATTTTGTACTAGGGTTCATAAGGCCTTCAACTTTCTAACTACTAACTACAATACCTAGCTAGCTTTAAATTTGTAATGTGCATGGTTCCCCAAGATTCTTAATGCATTATGTGTGTCAATGTTAAATCAAGTATACTATATGAATAATGTTACGATATGTCATGCTCATTTGTTTCTCTTGACAGGTATGTAGTGTTGTGAACATAGATTTGGTCAAGATGATGCGCTGCTTAGAGGGAATAAGGCATTTGTGTCCAACTTTTGCAAATTGTTTTGAAGCCAATGACGATGGGTTGCCAAAGCCATTTTATTGTTTTAAAAATCCAGAAGCAATTGCAAGAGAAACAGTGTGTATGTTTGTTATTATATCTTGCCCCTTCTTCTAATTTCCCATTTTATTGATATATATATATATATATATATATATATATATATATATATATATTTGGAACCATCTTGGTCATAGCAGTTTTGATGCCATGTTAAGAACCATTTTTTAAAAAAAATTTAAGTTGTTGAATAGAGATAATTAAATGATTTTATATAACTCTTGTGGCTTAGTTATTATTACTTGAGTATAAATTGTTTTAAGTTTTTTGAAATGCAGTTAATGTAAGTGAGATTGAAGCGTTGTATGAACTGTTCAAGAAAATTAGTTGCTCAATGGTTGATGATGGACTAATCAATAAGGTATAGAAATATCCCATCTCATCTTGCCCTTCCTTCAATTTTTGTTTATGATATATTCACTACAAGAAAAATGGAATTTTACAAAAATATTATGGCAGAATTGGTAGATTTGTGGTAGAATTGATAAATTTGCAGAGAAATTATCCGCCATTAATTACCATTTTTTTATAGTGAGTTTGTATCTTTAACTTTATGAGCAATGGCATGCTCTTTGCTATCCTTATATAATGATGAGTGTCTTATTATTTTTTAAAATGCAAAACTAGTTGATAATGAAAAAGAAAACGTAACATTTTTTGGATTGACAATGTTTTCATTTTCAATGCATGAATACTCATGATTAGTAAACTTTTCTGTATTCCTCTTACTCCTTTTTTTTCCCCTCTTTTCTTTGAATCCCTCCTTTAATTGGTTGAAATCAAATGTTGTGCATTTCGGGCAAAATATTCATGAAGCTATATAACAGCTCTGAACAGAAAAAAAAAAGTTTTGTGATTATAAGATATAGGATGATCACTCATTTTTTCTTTACACCTATAATTTCTGTTATTTTACTAAGAATTTACCTAATATGTTCGGCAATAATTTTTTCGACAAGCTATTCTGACTTTGTAGCGTTACTAATCATAATATCTATTGCATTATTAGTTTATTAGTTTTGTTAAGCATTATGGGTGACAAGGGTAAAGAGACAAGAAAAATATACAAAAATATTTGATAATAATATTAATGAAAAATGTGTTGGATAGAGTATAAAGGAGTGGACATTTATTTATATAAACATAGAATAAATTCATAATATATGAATCAAATCAAATCAATTCATAATTATACTAATTTATTATTAACAAGTTTGTAGCTCTAATTAAACACTGTTCTTTTTGTTCATTTTGATGGTTTTGCTTCTTTTGCATGGCAGGAAGAATTCCAGTTGGCCTTATTCAAGACGAACGTGAAAGAGTGCTTATTTGCAGATAGAGTACGTAAAAAAAAAAAGCTTTAACTTATTGTTGTTTCCTTTACAACGTCTTCTAACCTTTCCAAACCCCAAAAGGGGGATAAAAAGAAACAACAACATAGATATCTTGGTGCATTTTTGGGGAAATGCAATAGTCACAATAAATTATATATGGATAAGTTTTTAACAATGTTTTTATTTTTTGAGCTGTTGATAATTTTGTATTGTTTATATGATGTGTAGGTGTTTGACTTGTTTGACAAAAAGAACAGTGGGATACTTGACTTCAAGGAGTTTGCGCTTGCTCTTTCTCTCTTTCATCCCAACGCATCAATTGATGATAAGATTGATTGTAAGAGTCACCATTATTTATTCATACCTTACATATATCTTACACTGATCGATTGTCCTTTTTGAAGTATTAGAAAGGAAAATGTATATGTTGTTTTGTTCCTTTTTTTACNGTATGTGGGGATGACTCTAGTGAGAACCGTGGTTATATATGAGAGTAAGAGGAGTAAATGTTGACCATTATATATATACACACACTGTAATATGTATTAAAAAAAATAAGTTGAACATGTATTAGATGATCGTTCAGGTTGCCATTAGTTAATGGTAGTCATAGTTAGTTATTTTGCAAGTGCAAGTTCAGCACATAGCACATAGTTAACCCTAATTAACTCAACTAACTTTGAACTACGATCTAATAATATGTTCAAGCATCAAGATCACTCTTTATTAAAACTTGTGAGAGTAGTTTTAAGTGTGCTAGGATATTCTTCTATCTAAAATTTAACCGCAAGTTAATGAAATTAAAAACATATTTTATAATCGTAGCGCAACCCTAAATCCTAAATCATAACTTTTCAGTTTGTGATTGTTTCATTTTGTTTCCGTGGACTTTTTCTGCTTCAACGTGATTTTTTTTTATCTGCATATGGTATAATCTGATATATGAATTGATGTTCACTGTTTTTTTATTTTATTTTTTTAATGTATAGTTAAAACAAATGGTGGTGGCAACTCTAGCTGAAGCTGGCATGAGTCTATCGGATGATGTGGTCGATGGCATCATTGACAAGGTGCTTCATTATTTATTTATCTCTGATAACTTAAATGTCCAAGTCAAATCTTGTGTTCATATGTACATATATTTAAGCATATGATTTTTAACAAGTTCTTTTTCAATCAATGTCTTTATTTTTCTCTTGTTACGGTATGGAATTTATAATCATTTTCACTCTTTTTTATAGTCTATAGAAGTAATTATTAAAAACAATCTTATCAACTAACAAGCATGTAAGTTATATTTGATGTATAAATGTTTTCTGTGTTTCTTTAATGGTACATGTGTTTATCCATTATATCCCATGCTAAATCAATTTAGAGTGGGAAAGTTATATTTTTCTATATAATATTTTCCTTGTATATTTGAATGTGTTTACAAAGAATGGTATGCTTATTTATTGGCCTGTTACAAATAACAACAGTTTAAAGATAAGAATTAATCATGATAAAACTTAACTATAAAGATATTTTAATGTCCCTAAAATATCTTAACACCCCCTCAAACTCAAGTATGTGGTGACAAAAAAATCTTGAGTTTGGAAACTAGAGTGTGGAAGCGATCGGAATGGTGAGCTTTGGTGAACAGGTCAACAGATTGTTCAAGAGTCCCTATGGAGATGAGTTGAAGAGCGTCATGCAAAATGTGCTGGAAGATAAAGTGGCAATCAATCTCAATGTGTTTGGTACACTCATGGAATACATCATTATAAGCAATCTAAATAGCACTACGGTTGTTCAACAGAGCCATCAGAGTGAGTCTTGATTTTGTACACCCACTTGCATCCCACAAGTGTCTTATCAGAAGGAGGATCAACCAAGTTCCAAGTGTAAGTCTTCTCTAGTGCTTGTAACTCTTCTTTCAAATCAAGCTGCCAATAAGGGTTTGTGGAGGATTCTTTATAGGATTGAGGTTCATGTAAGTGAAGCATGATAGAAAAATAGTGATAATCACATAGGTAAGAAGGTGAATTTCTTACCCTTGTTGGATTCTCAAGAGGCAAAGGGCAGCGAGAGCTATTGCAACATTAGAAGGGGGCGGGAGATCACAACAAGAACCTGCATTAGAGTCACTAGGAGAAAGATCAATGGTGGAATTAGCGAAGAGAGGATTTGAGGTGGAAGAAATGGACTTGAAGGTGGACAGTGATGAGAATATATTGTGTTCCCAAAAGATGACATGTCGTGAGATACGAATGTGCTGAGAGAAAGGATCCCAATAACGATAACCATTTTGCTCTATCTAGTAACCTAATAAGCAACAAAGGCGGGAATGATGTTCAAGTTTAGTATGTGCATGGGGTTAAAGAAGCAAGAAACATGTGCAACCAAAAACTTGCACGGAATTGTAATATGGAAAAGTATGGTAGAGATGCTCAAAAGGAGAGACATTACCAATGACAAAAGATGATAGTCTATTGATGACATAGATAATAGTGAGGGAAGCTTCGCCCCAAGCTCGTGCAGGACAAGAGGAAGCATAGCATGAATAGAGTCAAGAATGTGACAATGCTTTTTCTCTGCACAACCATTTTGTTGAGAGGTACTAGGACAAGCAAACTCGGATAAAGTTCCCTGTTCATCAAGAAATATAAAAATCTTTGAGTCACGATATTCCATGGCATTGTCACATCAAAAAACTTTAACTACCTTAGAGAATTGTGTGTGAATCATTGTGGAAAATTTAATGTAAATCTGAGGTAGTTCATGGTGATTCTTCATTAGATATATCCAAATATAGCGTGAGTAATCATCAATAAATATGACAAAATAGTGAGATCCTCCCATAGTGGGAGTGGGAGCTGGTCCCTACACATCAGACTGTATAAGATCAAAAGGTGAATCAGAAACAAATATGCTTTTATTAAAGGATAAAGCTGGTTGTGTTAGCAGTTTGACATGAAATCCAATCAAAAGATTCACTACCAAAAGATCCTAAAGTTCTTGTGGAAAGGAGAGGACGCATTTTGCCCAATGAATTATGAGCAAGTCGTTGGTGCCATGTTTGGAAGGAAGATGATGTAGAAACAACGCAAATGTGTGAAGTAGATGGAATATAGAGACTAGTGATCTCAAACAACCTTCCAATATTACATCCAGTCCCGATAACTTTGTAGTCCATAGATCTTGCACATGACAACCAGAGGGAGAAAAAATTATTTCATAATCAAGATCACATAATTTGCCCACCGAGATAAGATGAAAATTCAATTTGGGGATGAGGTATGTGTTTGGTAAAGTGAGATTGGACAAGGAGATGAAACCTAGATGAATGACGTTCATAAGAGACCCATCAACAGTAGTGTGTATAAAAGGTGCCACATCAGTAGTATATATGGAAAAAATTGTGAGATGCATATGTCATATGGTTGCATCATGCATAATAAAAAGTACCATCTATTATTACCTGAGGTGGTGGATAAAGTAGTAGGAGTATTATCGGAAATGGAAATAAGTTCTTTAAGGACGGACTCGATATTGCCAGTGAAAACGACAGACAGAGAGGTAGTGGATGTAGAGGCTAGTGATCCATTGGCAGCAGTAGTAGTTGAGACTTATGCTGAGTAGACTTAGGTGGTTGACGAATAGGGCAATTCTCAATCAAGTGCCTGGCAACTTATAGTATTGACAAATTAGGCTAGGATTGGTGGCAATGATGTTTGCCAAGGCAAGGCATTTGGATGCAATGTAACCTTTCTTCTTACAATTATGACAGTCAATGGTGGGACATTCTGGAAGGAGGTTCCCCGGGCCATGGCAGTAACGACAAGAATTACCCTTATTATCAGTAACTGCAAATGCCATATCTAATTTAGGTTGAAAGAGGCCCAACCTAATTTCTTCAGATTTGAGACAAGGAAGAACATCCTCAAGAATGGGTAAGGGATTTTGATGCAACAAGGATGCTTGAACTAGTTCATAATCATCAGTGAAAGCCATCAAAAATTGAATAAGTCGTGTGTGACCGCGATGTTCTTCGTATTGCCTAGCATCACTTTTATGCTTCATGGTTGGTTCACACGAGCTTAATTGATCATAGAAAGCTTCCATTTGAGCAACAAAATTATAAACAACTTGTCCAAGTAATTTTTTTAGACTGTAGAGCTCCTTCAATAACTGATATTGATGAGGCAAATCAGAAATGGTGTAATGATTTTTCAGGTGATCCCATACCTCTTTGGTTGTGTCAAAATAGCCAAATTGAAGGTGAATGCTAGGGGTGGAGGTATTGTAAACCAAGTGATGATATGATGATTCTTGTTGTCCCAATCTCCCAATTCATAAATAAAGGTTTCATCAGTATCATCTTCAAATTTGACAGGACCCATAATGTCACCAGTCACATATCTCCAGAAATTGTAACCTTTAAAAAAACCACACATAACTTCAACCCAGTGAGTGTAATTTAAACTGTTGAGCATAATAGGAATAGGATGAGCAACATCTGTTTTATCCATGATAAAGACAAACACAACAACAGAGGGAAAAGTGCATTGTTGGAGTAGAAATCACAAAAATGGACCAAAAAAATGGAATTATCTCACCAAAAAATCTTGGGAAGGTGTAAGTGGTGTTGTCAAGTCAACATTGATTAGGAAGCACAAGTCTGCCACATCAACAACAAATGGAGGCCACGTCAGCATGCTAGTCAAACAGAGGGATTAGTCAACATAGGTGACAATGGTGCAGTGACAAGCGGGGTGAGCCAGGCAAATGCTTAGTAACACACAAACTAAGGGGCATGAAGAAAATGTGGTGAGAGAAACGCGTGAAAAAATTGTGAAACCTTCGAGGGGTGCGTGGGACACTGGAATAAGATGTAATTTTAGTGAAAGAGTTGTTGGAGGACGGGGAGCAGAGTGTTGTCGGCGGTGACGAAAATGGACCACGAAAAGGTATAGTAAATAGGTAGGGAAACAGGCTATGATAGAGAAAAAAGATGGCTTACTAATACCACATAGAAAACAAAATAGGAAAATATATCTGAATAATATGTATGTATGTATGTATGTATGTATGTATGTATGTATTGTATTCTCAATTTTGTGTGTTTACAAAGAATGATATGCCTATTTATAGGCCAGTTACAAATAACAATTGTTTAAAGATAAGAACTAATCAGGATAAAGCTTAACTATAAAGATATCTTAATACCCCTAACAGAATCAAAGTTTCTACTAAATTTGTCTGTGATTCAAACTGGATAATGCTAAGTAAGTGTTTGAGGTATTAATGTTAAGATTATAAGTTCGTAAGCTTGGAAATGTAATTAAAGAGCTATTGGTGATAAGAGACTGCCTTATAGGGTTGAACAACTGGCCTCTGTAAAAACCTTTTCAAGGATGAGCCTAAGAAAGCTCCTTGTATAGTAGGTCTGTTCACGGGATAAGACGCCCTCTAATCGTGGTTGTTTGTGGTAGTTTTGTGGTGGCTTAAGGCTGGTGTCTTAGAGTTGGAAGAGAATATTTTCCAAATGCTCTGGTTGATGACTTGATGGTTCTCTAAGGTTTCTAAATTGTGTTGTGTATGTTGAGTCAGATGCATGT
This sequence comes from Nissolia schottii, assembly GCA_003254905.1. NCBI lineage: Eukaryota > Viridiplantae > Streptophyta > Magnoliopsida > Fabales > Fabaceae > Nissolia > Nissolia schottii. The sequence goes on from QANU01029220.1 coordinate 1,445,386, forward strand.
CAAGATGTGTGTTTTGAGAGTGTATGAGTTAGATGATTAAGTCTTTCCTTTGCCTATGTTTTAGTTATCCACTGGGTATGGGTTGACTGCTCCCACTTTATGTCACAATCACACAATCTTTCTCTTATGATCTCCATTCCTACAAGCTACCTCTCCATCTTTGCTATGGGCCTCCCTGATGACCCAAGATTTTGTGGATTTAAAGTGGTGATCAGGGACACATTTTGGGAAAATGAGGCTTGGTTTGTGGGGTAGGGTGACTGTGATGGGAGAGGGCAAAGCGTCAGAGCATCTTACACACCTAGAATTGCTGACACAGAGTTTACTTAGTTGAATGAGTTTCCATAGCATCTTTATGTGGGTTTAAAGAGACCATTGATACAACCCAAGTCCCCCAAGTCATACCCCAAGTAGTTCCCCTTATTCCCCCTTGTTCATCCTTGCATTCTTTCTTCCTTTGGCTGCGTTTGGTACTAGAGACATGGCAAAGGAACAGAGATAGAGAAAATTTCTGTCCTTCTAGGCCCCAACTTTGTGTCCCCATAGGCAAAATTTTTTTGTCCCTTCTGTCTTAACTTTAATGAGGTACAAAAAATATAGAAATTTTCTGTCCTTTAATCTCTGTTCCCTTGTCTTGTCCCTAATATCAAACACAGCCTTTAGATGCACAAGTGGGTCATAAATTACCCTCTAATCTTGCTAATGGTGATTAGTCATCCTTAATCTTTTGTTAAATTTGCTCATAAAATTTGGCATGGATTCAATCTGCTCAATAAACCTTCAACCTTATTCTAGTGAACCATGTCTGTTAAGATATATATCGACAGAGTTATTGTTGCACACCAAAATCATTCTTTTGCTATCATATATTCTTTCTATGTAGAACTATCACTAACAGTGTGTGTATATATTTAAATTGTTTAGACATTTGAAGAGGCTGATACAAAACAAGATGGGAAGATTGACAAAGAAGAATGGCGAAACCTTGTCTCTCACCGTCCATCTCTTCTAAGAAATATGAATCTTCACTATCTCAAGTGAGTATCTCTTCTTGTTAATTACTGGTAACACTCTTTGTAGTTACTATAGTTTATACGTGGTTGTGCATGGGTTAGTTAGTTTGTTAGAATAAGCCATAATATTATTAATTAAAACTACTATTTACTGGGGAAGTAGCACATTTCCATCTTCACTTTTTATAGAAAAAGAAAAAGAAAAGTTTCAAATTCTTTCCTATTATAGAAAAACTACTGCCTCAACTTAGCCTTTTGCTTCACTTGTTTTCCCTTGTATATTCTCATATCACCAACCAAAACTTTTGACAAAAATTATAGTAATAGCCGGTTGGATGGGATATCATGGTGGAACTTACTCCAACACTTAAATTTTTGACAAATAGTTTAGTTGTTTAGTAATTTTTTTACCTTTTATTAACCCTTTGAAAAAATTTAAATAACTAAAAAGTTGTACATTGTTGTCAGAAAAATGTGGCATTTCATTAATTTTTAAATAAATGAGTGAGTTTTATGATTTTTTTTATTTCATCTAACCATTCTTATAATTTTTGTCAAGAATTTTAACCAAAAAAAACTTTTGGTTGAGTTCTTGCTCTAGCACGAATTGTCATACTTCCTATTTGGTAAGAAGAAATGTAACTTGATCTAACTGTTCTATTAAAAATTAATGATAAATTAACTCGAATGTAAAAAAATTATTTTCTTCTTAAAAACTAGAATGTAAAAGAAAAAAAGAATGAACTGGTCATATATATCATGTAAATTGAGAATATATTGGAATTGAAAACTTGGACTATGATTTTGACCTATATATTTTGTATTCTGTGTCTAAAGGAACTACACCAACACATATTGACTTGGATTTTGTTATGTAGCTCAAGTATCTAATAAACTGACAACTTTTTTATTTCCTTTTGGTAGAGATATCACCACCACATTTCCGAGCTTTGTGTTTCACTCACAAGTTGATGACCATTAATTGAGGAAAACTACAACATCATTTGTGGCTTCATTGGTCTAGATGGACAAATATTCTCTCTCTTTGTTTTGCTTTGGAATGATGAAATCTATGTGATGAAATGTTGTTTTTATATTTTTATTGAAATGAACTTCACTTTTGCCTTTTTGGACAATGTTATTTTCGCTGTATCTTTTTGCTTCAATTTATGTTGAAAATGAAAGGAGAACATGGCATATTGTGTTTGCTCAGCTTTTAAAAAATTATTAAAATGTTAATTTTTAATGTAGAGTTGAAACAATTGAATTAGGTTTTTTTGAGAAGTTACTGTCTAGTTTATCTAAAAAAGCTGAAAATTAATTTTTTGAAATTTTTATTATGTTTAAAAATTTATGTAAATATACAAAATTCATTATTTTTTTTAAAAAAGTGATTATTTTGACAAATAAACTAAAATAAACACACCCAATATATACAAAGCATTTTCGATCATTTCTTTTGGCTCCCAAGCAATTTTCGTGGAGAGAAAAATTAATAAGGATAAAATCAAATGCATATAGTCCCCCTCCAATCATGGTTTAAAAGTTAGCAATTTAACCCATTATTATGGATTATGATGAATTTTGATCCGTAAGGTTTTGTGTGTTGAGATGATTTGTTTTTGTTATTATTACTAGATTATGCCCTTTTTTTTGTGATTGAACGGGAAAGGATAGTTGCCATTGGCATCACACCCCAGTTTGTCACAAGAGGCTTTCTGGATTATGCTCTTAAGTCTTAAAGAAAGATAAGTGTTGGTCTTAAGAATTTTCTAGAAATAATTAATAATTAAAATGGCTATGTGCACTTTAGTAGTAAGTTAGATTAGAAGTAAGGATTCATTTAAAAAAAGGTTTTATTGTTAGGGAACACTATTAAGTTAGCAAAAGTGACATAGATACTACACAAAGATTTTGAAATTACTTGATTAATTAATAACTGAATTTGAGTTATCTTGTTTACACTTTAATTAATTTACTATATGTCTCAATATGAAATATCAATCATAAAAAGAATTAATGCGTGTGTATAAAAATTTATATATCTTTAAAATTAAATGATTATATTAGAATTAGAAATTGATTTCTACACTAAATTAAGATTCAAAAATACTTTAATCATTAAGGGGATGTTTGGTATAGCGTAATTTATCCAAATTACTAATAATCGTAATTCACATTAACATATTTGATGCAATATGATTGTAGATAAACTGAATTACTCAAATAATTCATATTGTTGATAATTTGGATTATTTCTATAGGAGGTGTCTAAATAATAATAATAATGATGATGATGATGATGATAATTATAAAAATACTAGTAATTAGTATTATAAAATAATAATGAAAATAAAATTGTAATAATAAAAAAAATAAAAATAATAATAGTAATAATAATAATAAATAAATAAATAAATAAATAATAATAATGTATATTACCTTGTAATCAATTTGTATATCAAACAAAGTAATGTAAATTCTCAATTACATGACATATGCATACTAAACACAACAATGTAATGTTACTAACAATTTAATAAATGATAATATCTCTAAAAGGCAATTATGATTACATGATAAATTTAGAGAAAATGTGCTAAATGCCCCCTAAAATTCATGAAAATGTCATGTTGGGCAATCACGTAAGTGCAATTTGAAAGAGATCACGTAAGTTCAATTTGAAAAAGCGATTGCATGACATTTTTTTTAACAAAAATGTTACATGTACACTTAATTTCATACACTCATACATACACCATTAATAATGCACAGACTTTATTCTCACGAGTGCACAAACATTACAAACTTGTAAATGATACTCTCAACTATACTTAATTAGGTGCACAAACATTACATGAGTTAAAACACAAACTTTATGTATATAAGTACGAGGTGTTTGTATGGTGTATGATTTTTGGTGTACGTGTAACATAACTCTTTTTTTTAAAGAAAAATTATTAGTTGATAGTGTAAAATCACATGAAAATTAATACCTTAAGATTAAATTTAGATTTGGGCCTGACTAACTCTAAAAATTAGTGAAGTACAAAAGTAGCCCAAATCATATAAACAATGACATGACCAAAAATGTCAGAAAAGTTGACCAAAAATATAAAAACAGAATATAACCCTGAAGGTGAAAATACCAAAATACCCTTCACTCAAGAGCTCGAAAACCTCATTTGTTCTTCCTCCATTACTGCGAGCATTCACTCTTCCTCCCAAGCCTGTTGCCCTTGTAAGCTTTTCTCTGCGGTAAGTGAAGCCTAAACGCTCCTTTCAACCCTGACCCATTTTCCTATTCTTCATCAAAATCAGCGCTTTAAAAAAAGAGAAAAAGAAAATCCTTTTTTCTTTCTTTCTGAATTTTGATCATTTCATCAGTGACACTGTGAACCCTCCAATAACACTAGTCTTTGACATCATTTCACCTGCATTGCTCTGTACTGGATTTTTTCTTTATTTGTAGGCTGAAAGCGCAAGCATTTGGTGATGTCGGAGAAAGGAGGAAAGGGTAATTCGCTTTCAAGCAAAGCAGGTAAGTGTTGTTGGACATTCCCTCTCAATTTTATTTCCATTTTCCCTTTTGGGTATTTGGTTTTCTTTTGTTGGGTGTTGAAATTTTTGGTTAGTGGGTTGGGTTTTGACTTTTGACCTAATGCATGGGATTCATGCTCCCACTGATAGTATCTTTGGGAGGAATTCTGGGTTCTTTTCTGTTGTGAGATACGAAATGTCAAACCTGATATTTGTAATTTTTGTGTTGTATGTTATGTCTGTATTTTTTGATTCGGGTGCCTTTATTGTGCTTTTTTGGTAAGAAAATTAATTTTTAGGTTTGTGTGACATGATTGGATAAGTTTCCTAAGAAAAGAAGAATCAGATATGGAGTTGCCTTGACTTATGCTAAGATATAGAACCATTCAATTGTCTCTCCCCGACTACTTAAGCTTTTGGGAAAAATGGTTCTTGATATGGTATTAGGGTTTTTGTGACCAAGTTGGTCTAGAGTTTGAACCTTGCCGCCCTGTTCTTCTAAATATTGCTTCATGCTTAAGGCCGAGATGGCTCTTGCTTGAGGGGTAAGATATAAAATTATTCAATTGTCTCCCCCAACAAGTTAAAGCTTTTTGGAGATGGGATTTGACAACTTATACTTTTGCTTCTGACTATTAAAAACAGATGCACCCAAATTATTTGTTTGTTTTACTGATATGAGATTATGTGTTGACAAGTTGGCCTATATGTGTTCATTTTGCCTTGGTGAATGGCGAATGCCGATATTTTGAACCATTGTTTAAGCACTTGATTATCTATTTTGTTGGTAGGATCCCTCAAAGGGAAAGATGACAGTGGTGCCACTGCAACAAAATCATCAAAGGGAAGGAGGGTCCAGTTTTCTAATTCTAAAGAAGGTTAGCACCATTATTCTAGCAGTCTCGTGCTGCTTCTCAGTGGAGTATGTTAGTACTAAAGCCTCTTTGTGATGCAGCTGGTGCTTGAACTAATTCTGCAATTACCTCACTGAGATTATTGTTTGTCGTATATTGTAGGTCAATTGGAATCCAGAATAAGTAATTCACCAAAATCTGGTGGAAAAGGTTGGAGTGCAATTGCTGAAGCTATTACTGTCTTATATTTTCAGTGACTTCTGTTCTGGCACATCTTTGTTACAATCTTTAAATAGATTGCTCATTTTTTTTTCTTGTCTCCTAAGTCATTTTATTTTTCCTGCATTATTTTTCATTTTCAAGGTGATTTTAGCAAAGGTGGAAAGGGAAATAAGGTTGCAAATGGGGACAAGGCCTCTACGTCAAAAGGCTCATCAGACCCTAGAATTGATCAAAGTCGGTGCTTGCCTTGGTTATGTTTTATGTACTTTTTTTACATGACTTTTGCAAATCACATATTATGGTTTTACTTGTATGTTGAGTGCCATTGATTTTGCCATTTTGGTTGAGTCACTACACTAACCTAATTTGCATTACATGAAACTCAGCTCTATATCTAATTAATATCAACGATGTTAATTCTATTTAGTTGACTTATGCAGCACTTCCAGAAAATATCAAATGCATGATGGACTGTGAGGCTGCAGATATCTTACAAGGAATTCAAGATCAGATGGTCATGTTATCCAGAGATTCATCTGTCAAAATCCCTGTGTGAGGACACTGAGCTCCTTTTTGTTATTAGTTTACGATTTAAGCTGAAGATCTCTTTGAGCTATCTGAATTTTTTCTTTTTCTGTTGTAGATCATTTGACAAAGGCCTGCAGTATGCCAAAAGCAATAGCAAGTATTCAAATCCTGAGTCTGTTAGATGCGTTCTTGAGTATCCTTAATCTTTCGGGATGCTGTGTGTTTATACATTTGTGCTTACCTGCGTTTGTGTTTGTTTGCATGGATAAATGGCATTACTGCTTTGCTTTATATGACTGTCATATTTTTATCTCCATTATTGTTTTCATCCGTGTTGTTCTCTTGACCCAAATATTAGTCCTCTTAAGGACCATGGCCTCTCTGATAATGAGGTATCAATCTCACTCTAGCTTCTTTTGTTCTTATGTGTTATTTAGCGTTCTTGACATCATTATTCCACTGCAGATATGTATGATTGCTAATGCATGCCCCGAAACTGTTGATGAACTTTTTGCTCTTCTCCCATCGCTAAAGGTATGCCATGGATCATTATGTGTTCTGTTACGGTTTTTGCTGAAGGTTGTTTGCCTTAGTATATAATGGAAGTTGTTTTTCTGTTGATGATTATATGTTCATTAAGCAAAGGAGGTCCTCCTTGGATAAGTGATTGATATTACAAATTGATTTTTTCTTTTGGGGCCAACAATATTCAAACAGGGTGGCTGCCATTTTGGATATAGATAACTTAGGATTTTGTTGATTTTTTTGATTATATGATCATGTAACTTTTTGGATACTGGTGATAATTTAACTTTACATTATGTATGAATGGGTTCTTTGAGAAACATAATTACTAAATGGTCCCCATTGTTTCCATTCCACTCTTTTATTTTTGTATTTTTAAAATTGCTGTCAACCTAGAAGATAAAAGTAGGGCTATTAGTTTAGCATGTGCCGGAACACGTCTAGGGTAGTATGAGCCTTTTTCTTAGCCCTCCCCAACTAGTTTTATGGCTATTATATTTATATCCATGAGAGGATGAGCTTTGGTGCAACGGTAAGATTTGCCTCGTGATCTGGAGGTCACAGGTTCAAATCCTGAATATAGCCTCTCTGCTTGCGGGGACAAGGTTCACGTACTAATCACATTTATATTCATGGTTGAAGTGGTGTCCTATGTTACTAATCATAAGAGGATTTACTCTGTGAAGAAAAGAAACACAGAAAAAAATGAGATTACAGTAGGATGATGCCATCTTATAATATGTATCTATTTCAGGATAAGAGAAGTACTAACACCCAAGTTCTTAGTGATTCATTGATTGAGCTTGCTAAGCTTAAACACTTCATGTAAAGGCCACATGATGAAGTGGCTAGCTGGTGAGTTTTTCCCCTCTTGCTTATGCTTTTGATTCACTATCATCTTTTTTATCTGCTTCATTATTACTCATGGATCATTTCCTGTATTCTGATTGCAGGTTTGGCCATTAGGAGAGCTAAGAAGTATCTTTTCCCTTTTGTGTCTGGCAAATGTAGCATATGCCTAACATTTTCTGAGATTTCTAACTGAGACAATGTAATGTGAAACTTTGATCCATGTTTTGTGTTTGCTTTTTTTTTTTTTTTTTAAATTTTTCAGTCATATATCCCATTATTATGCTGTATAAAAGGTCTAACGTGGATGACAATTGAGGTGATTTTTTAACATCCTAGACCATGGATCTTTGTATATGGTTTAAAAAAAAAAACTTGGTAACAGCTGGAGGCATGAAAATCATCCATTTCCCAGTTAAAGATTTGTGTTATTACTTGCTAGTCCAAAACCAAAGCTCGGTAGCTCATCAATTTCTTAATTTTGAAATATATAACAAATAATTGTATTTATTATCAAATTTTCTCATAAAATCAATAAATTATTAAATTTCACAATCATGACATTAATGCATGAATGATTTAAGTATTTTATTATAAAAGATTAACTGTAATATATGAAAGTAACATTCTTTTTTGAATGATTCTCTTCACTTTAAAGGGGTGACATGATCACACACAATGGGAATCTTAGCCTAGAAGCATATATGCGTACATGATGGAGAAATATGAATCATGTTTAATACGTTTCATGAGCAATTACTATAACTATTGAATTTTAATTTGTGTTTTTCAAACACTTTAAATTTAAATTAATAGTGGATACTGTTCATAAAGAGCTTCATAAACTTAAAAGTTATTTCTCTACGTGTTAATAATATTTGTGTGCATCTCATATCATTTGCCAAAGACAAACATCTTATAAAATGCACTCTAGTTATCTTTCAATATTGGGATATGAAGACTTTGGAAGGAGGAGAAAAAACAATGGTATATATTATAAAACAGTGCTAACATAGAAAGATGAGAATAAGCAAAAATTGGGGGATCTTTCTATACAATTTTTCAAACCCATCCCTTTCGCTTGTAACAATTAACACCATATAGACCTGAGAATCTTATAGTATACATGAACTGAAAAATAATGAGATATACAAAGTCAAACAATTGTCAATTTATCATCGGCTTGGTATAAAAAATTTACGAGGAAGTACGAACTTCTCTCTCGTAGGAGAATTAATCATTGCATGTAGCCTTCAACATACTGATGCTACAAACACATTTCCATAATCTCATACTGTTATACCCGTTTATTATTTAAGTAGAACTAATCAATTTTTTTCGGTATATAGAACTAAAATCGCTTTATTGTTTACATGCCTTGCCTCAAATTCTTGTACACGAAGAGATGTAAAGGACAAATGCTAGCATTTTTTTTATAGGGTATAGCATGTTTAGTTTTCTATTAACAAACTGAAATTCAAGTGGTGTCATTTCAACACTTTTTTGTTTTTGGATAAAGTTTACTAATGGCTCATATATATATATAAATAACGGTTACATGCCTGCTTCTTTAACTTTAGATCTACAATTGATGAGATCCAACTGTTAGAGGCAACTCGTACGTGGTTAGAGCACTACCCCAACTAACACCCAAATTTATATTGTTTAGATTCAACAAATATATCAAAGATATTAATTTTGCAGTGGTGCTACATGTACAACACAATGTTTACCAATGTACAACCACTAATCCATTAAATACAGACTGACCCCCTACTAATCAATAAATTGCCCCCCTAACTATCCACTCTCACCTCAACGTACATGACCCACACCCCACTCTTACCTCAACTCACATCTCTCACAGAAACTCTCAGCTCCCTTCTGAAAAACCCTCAGCTAACACACACACGACGACAACGATGAAAACCCCCATCTCCCACACAAAGAATCACAGCGAACAACCCTCAGCCCCCCATAGATCATTGAAGCATTGATTGGCGGCGCACATTCCAGATTACAAAACTCACCAAGCAAGTAAGGTAAGAGCAAAGACGAATTGAATATGTTTCTTTTTTAGGGTTTGATTTATCATGAATTGAAACTCTTCCTTTATTCCTTTTCGAACAAACACATTTTGGGGGAGTTTATTCAAGGGTTAAATTCACCATGCAAGCCAAATCCAAATCCGAGTTTGATTTAGTGCTCTGTTGTTTCTCCAATTGCATTTATTTATTTTTGGTTTATATATGTTTGTTTAATTTGACTTATATTGTTTGTTCAAGTATTTGTGCAAGTTTGTTGACAATAGTGACGAAGGTTTGTTCAAAGTGTTTTATCGCCCAATTGTTAGTTTGTTATATGTGGTCAAGTTTGTTCACATAATCTGAGTTTGAATCTATATGGTCAACTATGTTTAGTGCTCTGTTGTTTCTCCAATTGCATTTGTTTATTTTTGGTTTATATATGTTTGTTTAATTTGACTTATATTGTTTGTTCAAGTATTTGTGCAAGTTTGTTGACAATAGTGACGAAGGTTTGTTCAAAGTGTTTTATCGCCCAATTGTTAGTTTGTTATATGTGGTCAAGTTTGTTCACATAATCTGAGTTTGAATCTATATGGTCAACTATGTTTAGTGCTCTGTTGTTTCTCCAATTGCATTTGTTTNATAGGTGTAAGAAAAGGAACAAGACTTGGGGGGAGGGACTATCATTATATAGAGATTAGTTTTATTTTGTTTTGTAATCTATGGCCGCATATGAGTGTGTTTGTTTATCTCTTTTTATATGTTTGTTTGACTTGTGATAGGTTGTTTGCTTTGTTTATTGCAAATCTGCTCTTGGGGGAGGCCAAGAATACAAAGAAGACCAAAGCCTAGAAGAAGACCAAAGTGACCAATTGATGTTCCCTTTTTATATTCTTTAGTTAGCTAGTTCATGGCTAGGATGTATGTTTAGTAACTTGGACTAAGTAATGATGACCAGATTATTAGTTTGTTCATAGATAATATAGAAGTTTGTTCATTCATGATAATATTGTTAGTTTAAATACATGAGTTTGTTCATTCTCAGTTTATAGCTTTGTTCATAGAGAATACACAGGTTTGTTCATGCATGGCCATATTATTAGTTTAAACAACCAATATGAGAGTTTGTTCATGCTCAGTATATGACATTGTTGCTACAAGACACATGAGTTTGTTCATTCTTAGTATATGGCTTTGTTCATAGAGAATACAGGAATTTGCTCATTCATGACCATATTACTAGTTTAAATAATCAATACGGGAGTTTATTCATTTTCAATATATGGCTTTGCTCATAGAGAATACATGAGTTTGTTCATTCATGGCCATACTATTAGTTTTCATAACCAATTTAGGAATTCATTCATGCTCGGTCTATGGCATTGTTCATCCCGAATATATAAATTTGTTCATATTCAAGCTAATACTTTGTTCATTTGTATAAATGTGTAACGTATAACCAAATAGTCAATAACAAAATCAAACTAGTTCTCAGAATAACCAAAACAACTATAAGAAGATTATACAAATAACCAAAATAATACTTTCTACTCGCTACATAACTTTTTTGCGCTTTTACAAATCTCTACTTTTCTTGGCTTGTGTTTCATACAGTGACCTTGTGTTCCAAACACCATTAGTGTACGATTGAGTCTGTGTAAATGCATAACGTCAATTAAAGAGAGTACCATTATTTAAAATACTTACAAACAAACACTTTGATATCATTTCAACAAAATCCACAATCAGTAAGAATACATTCACAACTACCACACTTGCGAACAAATATGTAGATTCGCAATTAGAAAGTATCAATCCACCAATGTTTAGTTCTGCAAAACCAACTAACATTGGCAACACTATGGAGATTTAACGAACAAATATGCAATTATGCAAATCCAACACAATCAAACAAGCATTTGTTGAGGGGAAGAGATAACCATGGTGGTGGAGGATGGTGAGCCTCGTCGAATGGAAGATAGACAAACGATGAGTTGTGTGATGGAGGATGGAGAAATGCGAGCTATAGGATGGAGGATGGAGAAACGATCAATGTTGGCGGTGCGAGTGAGTAATGCTATTGAGGATAGAGAAATGCAATATGTTTTGGCGACGCGAGTGAGAATGTTGAGCTGTGGGATGGAAAACTATGTATCCTCGTAGGTCAATATGTGCGTTGGCTGTACAGTGACACCAATATTGGTGTACACTAAGACTTTTCATATTGCATTAAGGGCATGAAATCATTTTCAATAATATATCTTAAACTTTTGACATATTAGGTATGGGAGTTAAACACTTAATCTATTTTTTTTACGTTCAATAGGTGTTCATCACTAATAAGAATTAATCCTCCTTCAAAACTTGAAAATTATCGAAGTGAGTATATCTCTGTTAATAAAAAAAACACTTAATCTACATAATAGTATATGATTGAATAATTAAACAAATTCATTTTACACCAACCGTGCTTCAAAATTAAATATTATACATCTAAATAAATACGGTAAATTTTGATAGCTCGACTATAATTATTCTTAATTTTACTAACAAGTGTTTTCTAATCAAGAATAAAAGTTTTAAAGTTTTTGATACATTTGATGTGCTTAAATTTTAAGAATAAATTTCTAAGTTGATCCCTTACAATTTTGCATCGAGAGAAATTGATCTTTAACAAAAAAAGAAGCATCACTTTAGCCCATCATAATTCAATAAAGTGGACATTTTGTGATCCCTTGGTAATAATTTCACCTAATATGTTACATGACAGACGAGCAATCTCTTGTTATGCATTTTAAGTATAAAGTTCATTGATGGTCCATTGAATATTTTGATCATTGAATTAGTATTTTTTAATTTTAAATTAACTTGTTTTACATTCCAATGGTTGATAAAATAGATGTTCCACATTTTAAAACTATATCAAAAACAATACTAATGAAACTTGGTAAAACTCATCCCCATTCCCTCCGGCACCGCCACCACCACCACAGCTCCCATCTTCACCCCCTCAACCACCATCAAAGCCCCTCATCCACAACTGTAACTCTAACCTTAACCCCATAATTGGCATCAAATCCCACCCTCGCAACCCACCACTGCCCCAAAGCCTCACCCCCAAACACCATTCCCACAGCCCCAAAACCTATGGAAATTCACATAAGAAACAGATGATAAATCGATCGAGAGAAACTACAATAATTGGGGTGAAATCATGAAAGGGGAATCGGGGAAGAAAATTTGGGATTGTTATTGGCCAAGAGAAATTGTTATTTGAGGGTTGTTGTTATAGTACTTCTTTTTAAGGTGGTTGGTTTGAATCCATTGAAGAATAACCTAGAGGATGGAGTGGGGATGGTGGTGGTGCGATTTGGTGAGGGTTGCTGGTACAATGGTGGTGGGGTTGGGTGGCTACAGTGGGGCAGAGTGGAGGTGAGGCTATCATGATATTTTACTGGTATTTTATTTTTAGGCCATTGAATTGCATTAAATTTAATACATCATTAAAATAAATTCTAATCCAATGATCATAACTCAAGTGACCATCAATGAACCTTATATTTACAGTGCATGTCAAGAAATTCTCAATCCAACTAAGTATCTCGTTGCCGTTGTGTTATGTTTGTTGGGTGAGGTTATCATGAGAAGAGATCGTAATGATGTTCTTTTTACATAGGGCCAACTTGTCCGAAGAAAAATAAAAATTATACGTAATTTTCAACTTTTTGAAAAGAGGAAAAAAAAGAGGGGGGGGGGGGTTAAGGAACCTTACAAAGGGGTAAACTTTTGGTATTCAGAGAGAGGAAAGGGGAAACGACCAATGCAAATATGGATTAGTAGTATTGTAGCTCGCATCATTTCATCACTGCGTTCTCTTCTCAAAATGGGTGAAGAAGAAGAAGAAGAAGAAGAAGAAGAAGAAGAAGAAGAGCATGGCATATTACCACTACAAACCCAACCACAGGAATCAGAAGAAGCACAAGAAGATGACTGTGTGTCTGATCAAGAAGAGTCAGAGGAAGAAGAGGAGTCAGCAAAGTCAGAGAAATGGAAGAAGCATTACTCATCAAGGCACAGGATTCTCCTCGTTGGAGACGGCGACTTCTCTTTCTCCCTCTCTCTCGCCAGAGCCTTCGGTTCTGCCCACAACCTTGTTGCCACTTCCATTGATTCCCAAGGTGACCTCTTGTTTTCCTTCAATTTCAAAATTGTAATAATAAAAATCAAAACTTTAAGCCCTTTTCACCGTGCCCATCAAAAATTGATTTTTGTTTTTGTGTGCGCAGAGAGCATAGGGAAGAAGTACAGTAATGGAATAAGCAATGTGAGGGAGCTTGAAGAAAGGGGTTGCCTTGTGCTTTATGGCGTTGACGCCAAGGAAATGAGTCAACACTTCTTCCTCAAGACTCAGAGGTTCGATCGCATTGTTTATAACTTCCCCCATGTTGGGTTTCTTTACCCGGAGAACAGCTACTGCCAAATCAAGTAATGTTTCCTTTCATTCCCCTTTTTTCCTCTGCTTTGTATCATTCTTTGTTAATAATGATCTTTACTTCTAAATGGTTGTGTTGTGAGTTTCAAATGATTGTGCTTTGTTGCCTACATTTATTTGTGAGTGTAATTAGCAGAAGTGCAACCTAGTGTTTGATCATTATTATAGCTATAGTTGCATATTGGAAGTGCATTAGCTAATTCCTCTATTATAGATGTTTTGGCAATGGCCTCGAAACAAAAGCCCTGGCTGAATCAGTCACACTTATGCACAAGATTGCACATTTCCTTGCACTGCTGTATTATTTGATTGTTTAATGTCTTAATATTTTACTTCTGGTGTTAAGGGTTATTATGGAGATTATTCCAATATCCTGAAATTACATAATTGAGATTTGTTGAAATTCATTTTCACTCTAGGCCTTCATACTTTGCACCTACTCAACCAAGTAGATCCTTAGGGTGTGTTTGCGAGTTTTGTTTTGAAGGGAAAGGAAATGAAAGGTTTTGGAGGGCTTAGTCATGGTTTCTATATGTCAAAATCATAACTAAGCTCATCAAAACCTTTCGTTTCCTTTCCTTCCCCTCTGAAATGAAACTCAGAAACACACCCTTAGATTTTCTTCTCAACAATGGACTTTGGATTCTTGTGCTTCGTTGTGAGATATTTAAGATGACAAAAGAGAATGTAGTGATGCATGCATGCATTCTTTTCTGGTACAATTTGTTATGAACCTGAATTTGTGACGACCAAACAAGCAGGTTGAACAAAAGGTTGGTGAAGGGCTTTCTGTCAAATGCCAAGGTTCTAGTAAGAAAAGAAGGAGGAGAGATTCATGTGACACACAAGGAAGGTGACCCATACAACAAATGGGATCTGGTAAAGAAGGCAGAGAAGAGAGGGTTGGTTTTGCAACAAACTGTGCCATTCTTCAAGGATGACTATCCTGGTTATGACAACAAGAGAGCCCATGGAAAACTCTCTGATGCCTCTTTCCCTATTGGGGAGTCTAGTACTTACAAGTTCAAGCTCCAAACCTCTCTCAAATGACTTAGGGAAGAGATTCTTAGACCAGATCTTAGAGCAAGAGAAATTTTGTTCTGTGTCATTCATTAATTGACAGATTGGTTTTCTGGATTATCATCTCCCTTTTTTCTTATATTTTTAAAGGAATAATTGATGTGTCAAATGATGAATGATACAGAACAAAACTTTTAAGCGTAATGTTATATCCTCTTAATTTGTCTTCTTAATTATCCTCTTAACCACTAAATGAAGCAAATTGCATATGCAATCAATGGCTTGAAATCTTAAAAAGTTATAATTCTTGCTTTATTTAGTAGTTAAGAAGATGAGTTAGGAGGATATTTCATTCCTCTCGTGTAAGTGTTGGGTTTGTTTTGGAATCTTAAAAGTTATTTTAATGATGGCAACTACCTCAGCTACCCTAAACCTACATCTTCCCAACAATAAAATAAGGCAGTCTTTGACTTGCATCTATGTGTGTGGAGATAGTGATTTTGTAAATAATGGTGCCTGGAGCTTAGTTTGTTATTTTGAGGTAATTATTTTGCTTAGTTCCTATGTTTGCAGTTATGAAACTTGGAAGTCCAGAACTTCAATGCTCACACCTTCACGACCAATGGTGTTACATAGGCTGTAGGCTCTTATGCTTAACTCATAAACGCAGTAGGAAAAGATTTAACTGATTAAGGGTGTTGATTCTGGACAATGAAAAAGGCGAACTTGTTAAAATGAATCATGCAATGAAGTTTTCTTGTTCTTCTTCCTTTTAAAATGAATAATAATTTATTGTTGCTTCATTAATTGTGCAAAGAAAATAATGTAACAAGATGCTTAGCTTTCCTTTAGGCTTTAAATTCTAATTGAAAGTATACAAAGATGATTAATCAAACTTTGTTTCAGAATACCTACTTCATATTAGTCTAACTGAAAGTAATTGTAGTTGGTATCTTGGTACTTGATTAATAACTTCTGCTTTTACATTCAAATAACAGGTGTAACTGTAATCCAATAATAATGTTACACAACCACGAAAATATAGTCAAAAGTTTTACCAGAAAGTTAAATGGGGCCCATTAGTTTACTCACCTCGAACGATGATCATGCACAACCCAATCTAAAACATTAAGGTTGGTTGGGGAGGCGATCATTGGCCAGCACGGTATTCCACCTGGGATGGTGTGGCCGGTGGTGGTGGTGGTGGTGGAGGTGATTGCTGGTAGCAACTAAGAAAAGGAGAGGGGAATGTTATTTCTTTTTGATTTTTGTCTTTTTTATATTAGTTTTTTTTAATGGCAGTTTTATCAATATCAAATATTATGTGATAAACACAGGTTTATTAAAGGACCTTTGGACACCTTTGGACAGAATGGCTGATTTCAACATTTTAAAAATAGTCACCTAATTCTCACTAAATCAGATAAATAAATATTACAAAATAAAAAAATAAACATTGTCAAACACAAAAAAAGTGTAATATTAAACACATGTATACATGAGCACATAAAAATGTTTAATGACAATGTCTGTTTCTCTGATGTATAATATTTGTTTATATTAGATTATTGTTTTTGAAGGGTACAGATAGTGGTATTGTATTTTTAATTGTTGGGCATTAAGTACACACTAGTAATAGTAATAGTACAATTTTAATAGCCTTAGAGGTAATTTGGTTTGCCTATCTAAGGCGAATTTATGTAAAATAAAAAATGTTCAAATTCTCACAATGAAAAAGTACTTTTAATAAAATTAAATATTTAGTTATAACATTAAAATTTACAAAATTAAGTCAACATAAATTAATGTCCAGAATTGACCCGTCAAATCTACTCCCATTATTTAAAACTCATGAGTCCAACTAATTAAATGATCTTACATAGTAGGGCATTCAAATCTAATCAAAACCCTTAAACCGATAAAAAAAATTGGAAATCAAATGAAATCGCAAGAGTTTGCATTTGATTAGATTTTGACATTTAAAAACCGATTAAGTTTATAATATAATTTTATGTTATTAGGTTTATATTTTTATTTATAATAGTTTTTATTTATCACATAATTTTTATATTTTTATTATCATTCTTACTTAAATATCATTTTGTACTTATAAAATATGAGTTATTTAATTTTTATTATTATATTTTTGTTTTATTGGCTTAGGTTACCTATAGTTTACAACATTCTAAACTTATTATTATTTATTAAAAACCGATTAAACTAATCTATTCCAAATTGCAAATTTAGATTGGATTCGATCGTATTTTTTTATCTAACCTAAACTTATTCCATCCAAATCGCCATAAATTATATTTTTGAATCGCATAGATTTTTCATTTAAAATGGATCCAAAATGCACCACGAACACCCCTATTAAATAGTAACAATTTTTATTCAACACATCTTAAAATTTCTCAAATTATCAAGTAACTAGAATTTTGACAATATTTTTGTGACCAAAGAAGACTAGTTGTTATAAATTCCATAGGTTTTCAAAGATAAAAGAATGTGTCAAGAGGAAAAGATGATGAAAAGGAAGCTCTGGTTATTGCACTCTGGTTTCTCTTATTTGTGACATTCATAGATGTTTCAACAAATGCATACAACATAAAAAATGTTAAGGCTCAAACACCAACACATAAGCCAAGGTAAAGTCAATATACACTCATGATTTTGGATTTATTATTTTCTAATATCATTTGGTACTTAAATTGAATGTGAAAAGAATGGATGGTGAAAAGAATAATAGAATGCGATAGGTATAGAAAAAAAACCTTTTAATAAAATTAACTAATGGATGATGAAAAGAATAATAGAATGTGATAGGTATAGAGAAGATGATGAAAAAGGAAGCTTTGGTTATTTTGCTTCTATTATATTTTTTAACAAATGCATACAATATAGAAAGTGTTAAGGCTCAATTCATGAGGTATGATGCGGTAATAACTCACTTTGTCTCTTAATTATATTGGTGTAAGTTCAATCTGCACCCATTAAAATGGAAAAATATTTATTAACCAATAATCTATCATTTCATGTGATTCTACTATATTCAATTCTTCAATTAAAATGTATTATGGTGATGAATAATTTAAGTTCTACTATATTCTACTATTCAATAAGATGCATTGTGGCGATGAATAATTCAATGTAAAGCAAACAATTTGATCTTTGAATGTGGTCCTTCTAACGCGATTTTGATTCACAACTTATGTGCAATTTTCTTTGGTGGTGCTAGGTGTACAGTATAATAGTGTCCACCGTATAGTCAATGTATATATACATATGACATACTGAGACAAACGTGTGAACAAATGTTTCTAAAAACAAGTAACAAACATTTTTACATACAGAATTAAAATAAAATGGGGTCTGCGTTGCATTAATTCAGGAAAAGTAACGTCTCACACTCTCTCTCTTGCTTTCCCACTCAAAATCTAAACCACATGTATACACACTCTTTCATAAACAAACATTACAAAACAAATAAATAATTATTATTGAACACAGAACAAATGTCACACTCTCTCTATTGTTCTTCACTCACTCTCATAAACAAACATTACACCATAATTAAACAAACATTACAAAACTTATAAATAAACGTTACAACACGCATAAACAAACATTACATCATACATAAACAAACATTACACCAGACAAAAAATGAAGAATTAAGCACACATTAAAATACACATATATAAATAAACATTACACACCGAACATTACACCATAGAAACAAACATTATAGCAATGAAAAACAAACATTACACCACACAAAAATGAAAAAATAAACAAACATTATAACACATATAAATTAAACATTGCATCATCTGAAAAATTACAAAACATAGCAAACAACTTAGATCAAAGAATGTTTTTGTCTACGCTCTTCATAACGTCTTAAGAAGAAAATAAATAAATACAATCAAAAAAATTGGGAAAGCAAAGGAAAAAGCGAGAAACGAAAAAATAAAACAAGAAAAGAGTAACAGGGAAGAAGAAAATGTGCAAAATGAAAAATAAATAGAGGTTACATGTGAACTTTTTTTTAAAAGAAAAATGAAGGGAAAGTGTGAAAAAGAAAGAAAAAACAAAAAAAAAATAGAAGAAGAAGATCGTGAGAGCAAGTAAGAATGGGGAAGAGGAGAGAAAAAAATCCACATTTAATGTAGTTAAATGCAATTGTACACTTTTTTATTATACACAACCTTTCTCAATTTCCTTCAACACTTCCAATGAATTTTCATTTTCCAAGGAGCATGGGTCACAATAGTAAAATATTGACAATTATTTGTTTATCAAAATCAATGGCATAAAAAAAAATTCACTGAAGTCCATTTAATCTTACTCAAATAGATCACGTACTAGTTGGTAAAACTCTTTTAACACTAATTTTTTTACTCTACAAGACTCAAACACAATACCTTATTTAAAAAAAAAAAAGATTGAATAAATTTGAAATAAAGGTTTATTCAATTGCTAGTGATTTTTCTTAAACTAAAAATAGTACCCTGTGCATTCCACGGATATATTCATATTTTTACTAATTATTTTTAATTATGAGTATTTTCAAAAGAAAGAAGTGTTAATTAGTAAAAATTAGATATGTCAATAGTCAATTGAGATTTTTTTTCTCTAATTATTCTAAACAATAAAATTATATATCAATTATAATTATATTAAGAGAGTTCATAAACACTTTATTTATATATATAACATTTTTATCATAATATTATGTATTTCTTATTATGCATTTTTACTTTTCATTTGGATTGGAACATATGGGTTATTCGGACTTTTATTTTTTACATTAATAGAAAAGATAGTTCTTCCTTTAAAATTTAAAGAGAGTTTTTATTTTAAAAATAAAGTTTGAGAAAAAACTCAATCAAGCACTTGATACGAGAAGATCACAGGTATAGAAAAAAGTAGTGCATAAACATTTGCCGCATTATTGCACAAGCATATATAATGTTATATGCACCAACAAATGAAACAAATGACATTAGATACTAAATGACCAAAAACATGAAAATGAGTAGAGCATAAACATTCTCCATATTTTTGCACAAATATATACAACATACATGTACAAACATATGAACCAATTAATACTAAATATTAAATGAATAAAACATATTAATTCTTAGTACACAAACATTTGCCATACCGTTGCACAAACCTATATAGCATAGGTGCACAAACATGAAACATTTGTCACACCATTGCAATAAATACTATATAACCAAAAACATGAAAATGAGTAGTGCACAAACATATGAACCAATTAACATGAAATACTAAAAGAACATGACAAATTAATTAATAATGCACAAACATTTGTCACACCACTGCATAAACATATATAGCACATGTGCACAAACGTTTGAACCAATTAACACTAAATATTAACAGACCAAAAATATGAAAATTAGTGGTGCTCAAACATTTCTCATATCTTTGCACAAACATATACAACATACATGCAGAAACATATAAACCAAATAACACTAACTACTAACAGAATAGAACATATTAATTAGTAGTGTACAAATATTTGCCAGAGTCGCACAAACATATACAACATACCAAAAGGGAAGATGGATGATGAAAAACTTCTACTACATAATGCACAAACATGGCAAATATGACTGCAGAAGAAGTGACGAGTGAGTGTGAAGCCTTATGTTTTTTTGTTTGTGCAATAGAGAGGAGAGAAGTGAACGGTTTCGTTTTTAATGGGGCGTGCACGCATGCGTTATTGTAGGAGAGTGAGTGTCGTGGTGAAGCAGTTGGTTGAGTAGTGGGCTTAACTCATTAATTAGATGGTTGGCACGGTGGATGGGTTAGGAGTTGTACACGTAGCATAGTTGAATAGAAAAATATAAAAGTAAAAATAACATAAAATAAAAAATATGCATGTCTTTTCTTTAAGCGGAAGTGTTGTATCTTAGTTAAGAAAATTTGAAAAGTAAAGTATTATAATTAATGTTCATAATTATTATACATTGTTACCTAATAAATTATCTAAATAGCAATTACAAATTTAAGTCATAGGAATTCTCAAAAAAAAAATTAAAAATTAAGCCACGGGACAATTTCCAGCGCTTTATAAATTATTATATTTTTTACCATTAAAAATTTTAAGATGAGTAAAAATTGCATTTTTATCATTAAAATTAAAAGTAGAGAGAAAACATGTAACAACTGAATTTTTTTTTTTAAATGCTGGAACAGTTGAATGGGTTTGATTATATTAACTTTTCATAAAATTTATATGATATTAGATCTGAGACTTTTATATTTATGAAATATAGTACTAATTACTCCTAAAATTACATTGAACACTCTTATAAACATAATTACGAGGATCTTGTACAAAATTCAGTGTATTCATGATAAATTAAAGGATGTCTTACGTAATATTACCTACCTAATTTGATGAAATGTGAATGTAAGTTGCCTTACTAAAGTGCAAAAAGTCAAATTTGGAGAGCTCCAAATGATATAAAAGATAAGGACTAGAGTACGAAACAGACAAATGGTGCCCATGCTACGTAAAGGATATGCACTATGAGCTCATGATTTTGGATTCATTCTTTTCACCAATATTTAACTTTCTGCATAATATTCAAATGAGAAAAGAAATAACATTAACTGTTTTGTCTATTTTGTGACGGTTGTCGGTGCTAGCAACTAGTTCATTAATTCTAACAATATTTTATGTGACCAAAAGGAGACTAGATAGTTGTTATAAATAACAAATGTTTGCAAAGAGAAGAATAGAATGTGTCAGATGGTGAAGATGGTGAAAAAGGAAGCTTTGATCATTGTTCTCTCATTTCTCTTGCTTGTGGTATTCATAGACTTTCCAGCAAATGCATACAATATAAAAAGTGTTGAGGCTTATTATGATCATATACCCCCAAATAAGCATGTGGTCCAACCTCAAGAATTTCATACTGATGGCAAGGGAGGTAATATTCACTTATGATTTTAGAATCATTATTTTCTAATGCCATTTAAGTTGAAAAATATATAACTCTTATTGGCGTTTAGCTTCATTGTTAATATAAAAAAACAACATTTTTTTTTTAACTTTTGTTTGTGAAGGTTGTCGTTGTTGCGCTTTGGGTTTTAATCCAGTTGGAGCGGCCCCATGTTTGCATGTCTGCTGCGATTCAGAGGATCACAAGGTCGAAGGAGAACCCCATTGATTTCTACAATATCTTCAATCATATGCGTTGTAGTGATGAATATTTAGGCATATGATTTAAATAACTGTTCCGCGTGAAATTTTGTAATGTTATGAATAAATTCTTGATGAAATAAACATTATATTTGAATGAGGTGCTTTCAATGAGACTTTGATTCATAACTTGTATGCAACTCCCTCCATCACTTATTGGAGGAGTTTTCGTTTTTTTAAAGGGCCACAATAATAAAATAAAAGAAAGACAATTTTTTTTCTTCAAAATTTTTAGTATTTAAAATCGTCTAGACTCAATATAATTTGGTTGTAGCGGATTGGCCCACACTAATGTTAATAAAACTTTTCAAATACTAATTAAGATTCGAATTTGAGAAACACTACATGAAAATAAGCATTTAGCGTGGATTTTTCCATCGCTAAACATGAAACAATGACAGATATTTTCATTAACTTTCAAAGATCACATGACAAAGAAGTGAATGGTGACTATAAGAGACAGAAGATGGAATATAGAAATATGCACGGTTGTCATATGTGCGATCTATTAGTTAATTCAAATATCAACAACTACAAATTCTCAGTGCATCGATGCATCATACAATTTTAGTATCATTATAGTAATTTGGTTTGCCTACCTAAGGCACGTTTATGTAAAATAGAAAATGTTCGAATTCTCTCAATGAAAAAAGTACTTTTAATAAAATTAAATATTTATTTATAGGGTCTTATTTTAGTATCCATCAAAATTTAAGGGCGCTGGTACTTTATGGTTATCTATGGATAAGTATCAATCATATGTCTCATTAACCCTAATTACTTATTATCTTAAACTTAAAAGTAAATCATGACTATTAAAACATAAAGAAGTATTAGCACTCTTTTAAAAATTAGAATACCAAAAGAGAACCTTATTTATAACATTAAATTTACAAAATTAAGTCAGCATAAATTAATGTCAAGAATTGACCCATCAAATATACTCTCATTATTTAAAACTCATGAGTCCTTCACTAATAATATGATGGTGGTTTTTCACCCAGCCATGGGGTAAATACCCCATGCTATTTAATTTAACCATTTTTTATAATTTGTATAACTAAATTCATCGATTTTTGTTATTATTTCATGTTCTATATGATCGTATCTTATATAATAACAAATTTTATTCAAAGCATCTTAAAATTTC
This sequence comes from Nissolia schottii, assembly GCA_003254905.1. Classification (NCBI taxonomy): domain Eukaryota; kingdom Viridiplantae; phylum Streptophyta; class Magnoliopsida; order Fabales; family Fabaceae; genus Nissolia; species Nissolia schottii. The sequence continues at coordinate 1,468,858 of QANU01029220.1, forward strand.
TCAAATTACTATCACATTTTAACTAGAATTCTGACAATAATTTTGTGTTCATAGAATAATAGTTATTAAAAATTCTAAAGGTTTGCAAAGAGAAAAGAATGCATCAAGTGGAAAAAATGGTGAAAAAGGATGTTTCAACAAATGCATACAATATAAACAGTATTAAGGCTCACACACCACAAATAAGCATGTGGTCAAAACTCAAAAATTTCGTGTTGATGGCCAAGGTAAAGTCAATATACGCTCATGATTACTTTTGGATTCGTTATTTTCTAATGTCATTAGTTAGCCTTAATTAACTATTGATGATGTAAAGCAATAGATTAGTTAGCTAATGAGCTCTCGTAACTGATTGTATATATAAACTCTAAAATGAGAACGAGGGCCCTAAATTCATTTTCCCAAATTTGTGACTTCTGCTATAGTAACTGAGAAAATGGCACATGAGAAATACATTCAATATAGAAATCCTCTTTTATAGGATATATAGATAATTAGACATTACAAATTTTGAAAGAATAAATGGCAATGTAACTTAGAAAATAATACATGCTGAATGTATTGAATGTAAAAACTCTTGTTTATAGCATATAAATGAATAGATTTATAATATGAAAAATTAAAAGTTTATATAGATAGTACAAATTTAACTTATTTTTATCCTCTTCAATTCCATCCATGCTATGCAAAATCCCTTTTTATATAATATATTTATAAATTTAATAATTAGAAATTAGAAATTGAAAAAATAAATGACAAGAATCACAAGATAATTGAGAAAATTACGCGTGGAAATGCATTGAATGTAAAAGCACTCGTTTGTATGATATATAGATATAGATATTTAGAAATTGAAATTGAAGGAATAAATGGTAAGGTAATTGAGAACATTAACACTGACAAAAACATATTGAATGTAGAAACTCTTGTTTATAATATATATATATATATATATATATATATATATATATA
>QANU01029220.1:1480067-1507185 GCA_003254905.1 Nissolia schottii
AAAAAAAAAAACAGATTGACCTTCCTAAATGTGAGGAGAAAGGGTTGGTTCAGTACACCTTTTCATTATATAATCAAAACCACTTTGCCAAGCTTTTGAAGAATTGTAAAAGGAAACATGTCATTATTTTTCTTCCATGGCCAGGGAAAATCCAGATACTGATATTCTCATCCAGCACAAAAAGCGAAAAAAGAAGAAAAAAATAATAAAGGTATTTTTATTTGCAAAGTAAAATTTCTTCATTCGGCAAATACAATTGGTGATTCCTCATTCAGAGACACTCTTATCTTTCCCCCTTTTTTATAACTTTTTCTTTTCCTTGCCCCTTAGAGGGAATCCAAATAAACATCAACTGGGGCTGGGGGCTGGTTGGTAGAGAATATAGAAAGCGTATTTAACACTCATTGTTGAGTGGCTTTGTCTGCCACCATAAAAGAGAAGGAGCTAAAGGGAAAATAATGGCACATGCTTATCACTTCCTGGAGGCTGCTTTTTTTCATCAACATTGCAATTAGGAACTCTACAATTTTTTCTAAAGATTCAAGATTGCTTAGAGATATCTATGGCCCCATAATCAAACCAATACTTCAATCACTCTATCTTATTTTAGACTCACTAGTGATGCGGTTGCATATAATTCAATTCTTAATTTCCCCATAAGGAATCATTGCCTACTAATAATTTAGTCATAACAAAGTATATTCCATGGTGAGCACACTTCACCTGTGCATGCATTTTTATACATCATATTCATTAATACATAAATGCAAAAGGTTACAAAATATGTAAAGGGGTATCACAATTTTTTTTGTATACTTAGTGTGTTTGGATTCTAGTTAGGAAGCCTCAAAATCCAACTCTGTGGATCTAAAAGTGAAAAACTTTCAGTCTAAATTAGCTAAAATTGATTTTGGACTAGCCCACCAATTTTCCAAACATGCACAAAATAACACCTGCATGGACTGCATGAATCAATGTATGTAGGCTCTATGTAGTTTACTTTCACGTTGAACAGCTCATCTGCAGAAATAACATTTCTTCTATTAACTTTTCTCTGCTGCCTTCAGTTTCAGAAATAACAATTGTCATGATAAATTACACTACATGTTTTAAGAGCAAAGCCTTATAATAATAATAAATATATATATACACACACACACACACATATATACACCTTTTGGGATTGTGGACTATTAGAAGTGATATCAATCCGTATTCCCAGCACAACAACTTTTGAAAAGCAAGTTAACTGAAGATACTTTAGGACTCTTCTTTTCTGTATTTCAATGTCAAGAGGCATGCACAAACCCCCCCCCCCCCTTAATATTTTATTTCCCCTTATCAGCTCATAGTTTCTCAATCATTGGTCACAAACAGTGGCATTCAATCAGAAGTTCAACAATGCAAAGCAGTGCAAAGATTTTGTTTACCATGCTACTAGTTAGCATTAATAATCCTTAATTTCCTTTGCATTCAATCCAAAAGGGTATAAACGCTCTGATATTTAAGCAAACACTTTGTTTGCTAGGTTACTGATTAGAATTAATAAGCCTTTGGTTTAGTTTGTTCTACCTTTTCTCCTCCTTATTTTCTAGCTGGCCACATATGTTCTGAGTTGTCAAGTCTTAATTGAGATGAATGAAGTAGAGAAGAAAATGTTGACCCATTAGTTTTACATTATTTTTAGTTTAGTTTCTCTTTAGGAGGAAATTATCTCCAATTAACCCTAATTTTTCCAAACAAACTTCTAGTCTTTGTAGCTGGTTCAGATATCATATAAATTAAAAGAAGATTTCTAATGTACAATGTGTTTTCGAAGAGTTTTGAAAATGCAGAAATACACTGTTGCTGGACTTTGCTGTAAAACTACATTTACTCATTTAAAACATTCAGCAGTAATTGATGGTTTCAATCTAATGGAGATAATACCATACATATAAGCATACCTCTCTGGATCGTGAAGCTTATCCATCATGATGTGAATGGGGTGTGCTATAGTTGAAATTTCACAACACCAAAGAGAATCTGAAAAGGCTCAATTATGATGAGCTGGTGTTAAATAACAACATCACCAAACATATCCTCCTTGTAAATGAACAATGGGGTCCACTAGTGCCATTTCAGAAAGATTGGTCATGCAGTTTTCTGCTCCAATGTTACTATTTGAAGCAGAAAGAAAGTCATAAAAGAAGACCCTTTACACCACTTGTTAAAGCAAACAAACATAGAATAGTTAAAACACAAACACAGGATGAATAATCATAATTATGCAATGGACTGATCCATGCTTTTGAAAGGTTTATCCGAACATGAGAAATTGAAACGTGAGGGGGAACAAAAGGAAGTGGAGAAAAGAAGACCCTTTATATCGCTTCTTAAAGGGAGTAAGATAAAATAATTTACATAAACACAGGATAAATAAACAAATCATAATTCTGCATTGGACTGATCCATGCTTATGAAAGCTTTATCAAGATGAGCAAATGACACTATGTAATGAATCAAAAAAGAAGACTTAAAAGAAGAAAAAGAAAGGGGTAAAAAGCATCATTGTCAGATTTCTTTGCCTAAATAATTGGACCAATTCTTTTTCCTTTTTCTAATAGCTGCTATGACTAACGGCTAAACCAATATTAGAAATGGATTCCTTTAAATCTTGCTTTCAAGATAGTCATTAAATTGATAAACAATATCTGAAACTTTTCATCAAACAAATAAAGTGCCAGACTGAACTTTTCAATAAGTATGGCCTCCATGCCAATCCTTGGCCATTAGTGAAACACTTCTAATACTAATTTTTTTCATACACACAATTTTTGAACTTAAAATCTTATTTAAGAAAAACAAGTGTCAAATTGCTTGAACGGACTAAAGATTGGTTCAAGTATAATATATACTAGCAAAACTACAATTAAATCAACAATTGCATATAGGGTCACAACAAGCTAAAAAAGAAATATTTTCAAAGTTTATCAACTTTATCACAGTCATCAAACTTTGCTGACACACTCGGAGAGAGAAAGAAAACAAACCTGATGATAGTAGGATTAATTGTGAAAAGCATGGACAATATAGATTATGAAGATCAAAACCTTCTCTAGATGTCTAAAAAAAGGGTGCGCACTTGTTCAAGGTTTTAAATTGCCGTTGAGGCTGCAAATGCAATTGCGATTGCAGATATTGCGGCCATTGCGATGCGTAATGCAAATATTGTGGCATAACATTTTGTTGTCTTTGTTAACTCACATCAAGACGTCGTAAATTTTAGTGTGCATTCAAATAAAATTTCTAAAGACTAAGTAACCCAAAAATTTATTAAAAGGAACTAATCTAGATCATCTCTCAAAGAAGTACAACTAATTCAATTTAATTTTGTTCAATTAAAACACAAGGGGAGGGTTGAAGATTGTTGTTATGATAATAATAAAAATGATAAACAAAGAAACAAAGGTTACTTGCACGAGGATTCGACCATGGATTTTTGAATTGTTATCATGGGTCACTCACATCAATTCACATATAGTCATGGGTTTATTAACTAGACGATCACCTAATCAATCGCAATTAATCATAGTTGAGTCACAATCGCACCTCTCACAAGGACTTGACTAAACTATAACTTAGTAATCCACAATCGCAGCCCATATGAATATAGATTAATTTAAAATCTAATTGCACCAACTTAACCTCATTCGGCGGTAACTCATTCCCCTTACCAATTTAAGTTCAATTAATCAATTGATCTAATTTTCTCTAAAGTGAAACCCTAAGCATCCATGAAACATGCATCGTAGTAACATGCAAACCTATAATTTATCCTTATCATGCATGACATATACATTGCCTTACCATACATAAATTAAGCATTCGAATTAGACCTGCAATCAATCAATCAACAAAAGGAGTTTAAGTAAGAGACGTAACAAGAGAAGAATATAAACTAAATATGAATTGCAACCTCAAACAAACCTTGGTCATTGGTCTTGCTCTTGCACAAGTTTCAACCTACTATATTACAAGCAAAGAGAAGGGAGAAAGAGAGAAAAATTAATCCTAATCCTAACAACGAAAAACCTAAAACTAAAAGTATTGAAGAGATAGATAAATCGATGCCTCTCCTCCTCAATACAATCCTAATCTATAGAAAGAGTTAGCCAAAATCAGGTATGCAAGTCTGAAACTTCGAAGGAGGCATTCAGGTGACCACTGCAATGCTTAATGACCGTTGCGGCGATACGACACTTTGTAAATCACCCCAAATGCTACTCCCTGAGCGCTACAGTGGTAGCGGTCTTCCGAATCTGAATTTGCCTCTGATGTATTCAAGAAAGTTGTACATATTTAAATTTTACATGAAATAGACTCAAATTTCTCCTTGTTTGGACTTTAAATGAAGAAGTTATGACCTGATCTTTGCGGCAACTCCAATTTGAAATTTCAACATCACTGTTTTAACTTCCGAGCTAAAAATGATCGAATAGACATTTTATTCAGCTTCCTAACTCTTCATGAGAGTTGTAAAGTTTCCTCTTAACTTTCCTACGAAATAATACTAAAAGAATTTTATCTCTACAACTCATGTTATACCTCAAATACATAAACAATGTAAAAGGCCAAATTAAACATAATTTTGGGTACAAAGAGACAAAGATGCAAGACCAATCCAAATTCACAACCTTTAGCATAAAAAAACCATTCAAAGTATCTAATTATAGGAGAAGAAATAGATGCGTAAATGCAAACTATCAACTGCACCATGAAACTGAGTGTGTTGCAACTAGTTGCAGTCAAGGTTGTTAAACTCAAGAATTTAAATAAATTCGTTAAACCTTAACAAACTTGAATCGTAAACTCATAAGAGTTTACATACGTATAAGTCATATAATTAAGAACTAAACATGATTAAATAATGTATTTATAATTGACATTAAATAATGTCAACTTTAAAATAAAATAAATGAAAGAAATATCATAAATATACCTGATCTTGTTAACAAGTATTTGAAATTTAAAACGTGAACATACTTGAACTTGTTAACAATTATTTGAAATTTAAACATTTAAATTATACAAAGGATAACAACAAACTAAGTCAAGATATTGGTGTGGACTTTGTTGGTAGCATCTGAGATGCTCTTGTTGCTTCCGTTGTTGCATGGCCAAATCTTATGTTTGTTGAATCAGCAAAGTTGATGCACTTGGTTTGGCGTATGTTTGATTTTGAAATTTGATTTAAGTCATTAGAGTAGAGTAACATAATTCGTTCACACCTCCTACAAACCGAAAAATTGGTTCGTGCGTATTAGTTTGCGGTTCATTTACGCACCAATTGGCTAGCAATTAGTCATTGGGTTTATCAATGTAGTGTACTATGAGGAGATGAAGAGAAAAGGAGTTGTGTGTTCTAGTCGCCGTCATGCAGTAGCCGTGGCAGGGGAACGGCGTAGCGCAACCACCACTGCAGCAATGTTGTGTTGAGTTGTGGTGGTGGAGAGAGGTGGTTGCGTGAGGAGGAAGAGGAAGATGAGGGGCGGCTGTTAGGAATAATATCTAACTAGAGTTTTCTTAAGTTTTATTTGGACTAAAAACTTGGACTTTTTATTTGTTACAAATAGTATGAGCAGCCATATTGCTCATATAAAGATGTGGCTTGGATTTTTACTTTTCATTTCGCTCCTTTTTTTTTTTATTCATATAATGGACTCTAGTTTTTTTTTTCCATTTTATTTGCCCTTTTTGAATTTTTTTTAGATCCTTGTAAATGGATGAAGCCTTTTTTTTTTTTTTTTTATCTTAAAGAAATGGTGAGGCTTTAAAATCTTTTGTTGTTTGTAATTTATTCATAATTATTTTTTAATTATATCAAGAACGAACTAATTATTAAAGTAGAGCCAACCATGAATCTAAATCGCGAAGGTAACTCTGCATTAGAGTTTGTTGGAGATGCTTTTATCCGCCCCCTCAAAATGTAATTACCATTAGTAAGGTGCATCTTGTCTCTAAAGTCTTCAAATTTTGAAATTGGCAATGGCTTAGTGAAAATATTTGCAAGCTGGTCCTTTGTGGAGATGTGTGAAACTTTGATATGACCTAATTGTACTTGCTCAGAAACAAAGTGATAATCCAAAGTAATATGCTTCATGCGTGATTGATTTATTGAATTGATGTCAAGATAAGTGGCATCGATGTTGTCACATAAGAGAAGAGGAGGAAATGAGGATTTAATACCAGGTTCACCAAGCAGGTTAGTGAGCCACATGATTTCAGCAGCAGCAGTGGCCCCAACTTTATATTCAGTTTCTTTGACGAGCAGGCAATTGTTTGTTATTTCTTTGAACTCCATGAAACCGGATTGCCATCTAAGATTGAGATGTAGGCAGAAGTGGAGGTGCGATCATCCAAATTGTCACCCCAGTCTGCATTTGAATAGGTGATGAGATTGAAACTACTTGGTCTCCTTAGAAAAAGTCCATGACTGATGGTGGATTTGAGATACCAAAGCAATATCTTGAGGTGATGGAGATGAGTGGTAGTTGGTTGGTGCATGAATTGAGAAAATTTGTTAATTGTAAAGGATAAATTCGAGTATCATGTTGAGATACTAAAGAACACCAATCATTTGCCTAAACTTTGTTGCATCTAGGAGTGGGAACAGCCCAGGCCTGTCTCATTAATTTTTGGCCTGGACTTGGCCTGTTAACTATCATAGGTTATTTTTTTTAGCCTGACCTGACTATGTATATTTTTTATTATAAAAAAATCTGTTACTGTGACTTGTTATTCTTGTTACTGTGGTTAGAAATTTAAGGGAGCATGTGAACACCACGCACGTGACGTTCGTTTTTGTTACCGTCAGATATATCCGACGATAATAGAATCCAAATATGAAGAGACACAAGTTTTCTTATCGGTTCAATATTTGAACTAATTAACGTCAGAAAAAAACCTGCGGTAATAGTCTCAAACTTTTTCTATCTATCTATCTATCTATACATACACACACATATACACACACGTAAACATACTTGAACTTGTTAACGAGTATTTGAAATTCAAAATGTAAACATACTTGAACTTGTTAGCAAGTATTTGAAATTTAAACATTTAAATTATACAAAGAATAACAACAAGCTAGTCAAGAAATTGCCGTTGAGTTTGTTGGTAGCATCCGAGATGCTCTTAGTTGCTTCCGTTGTTGCTTGGCCAAGTCTTATGGTTGTTGAATCAGCAAAGTTGTTGCACTTGGTTTGGCTTATGTTTGAATTTGAAATTTGATTTGAGTCATTAGAGTTTGTTAGAGATGCTTCAATATTAGAAATGTCAATTGATAAGCTTGTGTTTTCAGGGGATTTTTGTATTAAAATCGACAACAAATAATCGACAAATTCATCTTGTTTTAGAATTTCAATTAGGGGAACTGAAATGGTTCATCTTGTGGAGTCTCGTAAATGTAATTGAAGTGTATGAGAAATATGTATATATTTTTCCCTTGTATTATTGCCCTGTTCTCGACGAATGGTACTCGAGTTGTCAATTTATGACTTTTGTTAGTTTATACTCAAGTTTCAGTTCCAGAGTGATGTGCACAAAGACAATTGTATAGAAACTTGATTGTATGAGTAATATACAGAATTACTCAACAGATTGTACAGTCAATGTCAATGTATGGTTTTTTGCTTACAACTTAATTGTTTGAATTCAAGTTCTAGTTCCAAAGTGAGGAGTAGAAAGGTATATGTTAAGAATTTGACAATTAAGCTTTGTGTTTGTATTACTTGTTTGATTAAGTTTCAATTCTGGAATATTATGAATACAATTACTTGTATATAGAAACTTAATTGCAGAAAATAATGTCTTCCAGACAAGTTTGAAGTGACGGAACTGCAAAGAAAGAAAAGGAAAAGAAACCAGTGTCTAATCTAAAAGCAAAAAGAAAAATGTGAAGTTCAAGATGTGTACTTGGCCTTTCTCATGCTCTATAATGCCATTGGAGGCGTGAGGCGAGTGTGTAAGAGTATTGAAAGTATGTGATCTAAGAACTTAAGAAATTTTGTGCCTGATGGGTTCTATTTGTAAAGAAAATTGAGCCCGACAATTACGTAACCACCTTCTGGCGCCCTTGCGTTACATCCTTTGAATTTGAATTATGGTGACAAATTATGCCTCCTAACGAGAAGCCTTCGAAATGCAGAGCTTTACTTGTCTACATGTCTTCAATCCAATGAATCACTTGTCGCATTATTAACCTAAATATTTCTTGGTAACTATCCTGAGCCTTAAGAATCTTGATGTCATGTATGATGTATCATCTTGTCAACCCCTGTATCTAAAAAATAACTGTCATGAACTTCAGCATCGTCACGTCTCGTGTCACCCCAACCTTTGCGTCGTTAAACCACATGTCATATCTTGGGCCTTCAGATAAAAAAATAACTATCAATCTCGTTGAGTGAGACGTCATATCCCTCATTTATCATGACTTTGGTCAAACACTTAAAAAATCCTAATTCTATCATAATATTAAGGTCTCGTGGGTCTTATAGTCCTTAGTCCTCCAATTTTAGGATTGATGCCCTTAACAACTACATGACTCAAAATGTCATCTTGCTATTTAGTCAAAACACGCCTCTCTCACGCTCAAGACATCTTGAGCTTATATTGGTAGATAGGTGGGTTCATAAATATAGAAGCAAACAAAGAGATTGATGTTCCCTCATTCTACATTTTCTCCTCCTTCACTAAATAACAAGATCACCAAACATCATCCTTGTAATGAACATGGGGTCCATTAAAGTCATTTAAAAAAGATTGGTCATGCAATTTTCTGCACCAATGCAGCAGCATTCAATATTTAGATAATATTTCCAGTGTTCCATTAAAAAAGGGCACTTCGAATGTATATCCTAAATAAATTGTTATAACATGTTTTTTTTTTTTTTTCTTTTTAATCTATATGGCAAAAATATTAATGTGACCTTACTTATAACTCAAATTATCCTTTTCTACCATGAGCTAAAAATTGTGGATTCTCTAACTCCATCAAGGGGTGATGGTACACCTCTAGATTTTCGTGGCCAGAGTCAGATCTTTGCCTGCCCTGGTCAATTTCGCGTGGCTGAAGGTGAGATCGATATGCAGCGGGACAGTCGTCAAAGTGGTGGGGTGGTGGTGGTGGTATGAAACAAAGATGAGAGATAGGAGACCTCATTTGTAATTTTTTTTTCTATTTATTATTTAATTTATTTAGTGAGAAATAAGTGCAACAGGTTGCCTGATGCCTTACTGGTAATTATATCATAATAAATCTCTGTGAATTTCACCTATTAGACTATATGACTTAAAAATAGATGATCAGGATATTGAGTGTATGGTGAAAATTAGGTGTACACACACAGTGTCACTTTTTTAGTGACAGACTGGAATGTTACCCAAGGATGCGGGAGAGTTGAAAAAAAAGAGTCATAAAAGAAGATCCTTTATGCCACTTGTTAAAACAAAGTAACAAAAATAGTTAAACAAAAACACAGGATGAATAATCATAATTATGCATTGGATTGATGGTTAGAAAATGGTATAAAAATAATCAAAATATTTCTATACGAGCATAAAAATAAGCTGCGAAATTTACAGATAAATAAATTAGTGGACAAATAAAACTTACAGAATAGTAAATCAATATATACATAAAAAAATTTAACGAGAAAAATTCTTAAAAAGATGGACAAAAAAATTATGAAACCAAGTCTAGATATGTAAAATAAATAATACACCAAAGAGTACGGTGTACCTCAAAGTAATGAATAAAGACAGTCCGATTAAATAGAAAAAAAAAATTAATATCAAATAAACATATCATATATTGGTTCCGCTGTGAATTTGATGACAAAAGTAACAAATACGGTAGCTATGAAGACTTGGCAGCAACTTAACCCACCCCACAAGGTTTGGTTTGTTTTCTTCTCGCATGGTAACATTGACTTTGTCTTGGTCGTTTCGGTGACTCAGCGTCAACGCTCAACTAGAACTTGTGGATGAATATTCAGCTCTGATAAATAGAACAAGTGTAGTCCATAAATGAATCAATTGCAAAGGCACATTTATACTCCTCAGAAGAACTTGTTATGGCAACCCCCCCGGTCTTAGTTATCGGCCGTGAATACTGCGATCCTAACCCTGTCAAAATAAAGATGGACACGGTTAAGGGTTTAGTGTACATGAACAATGGAGTCATTTTTCGTGTTGAAGCACCTTCATCACTTCACCACCGCCGTATTCTACAAGATGTAGATCGTGGAAACCCCGTTCTCACTTTGCGCAAGAAGGTTTGCAAAATTGATATTTATATTTTTCTTAATCTTAGCGGATTTCATTGCAAGATCAGTAATTCTTTCTGTTTATGCAGCGTAAGACGATGCATGGCCGGTGGCAGGTTTTCAAGGGCGACGGCAAAGATACCACTGATGAATTGCTCTTTTCAGTCAAGCGATCATCCTCACAGATAGACAAGAAGGGTATTTGCTTAGATGTCTTCCTTGCTAACAATACACAAGAAAATGTTTGCGACTTCAAGGTTAACGTTGGTGCCAACAAACAGTCTTGTGATATTTGTGCTCATGCTTCTCGTGCCATCCTTGCCACGGTCAGTATTTTTATTACGAGAAGCTTTACTTTCTATCATACACACAAAAAGATGGACACACATGACTATACGTGGGTATCCATATATATATATATATATATATATATATATATATATATATGTGGGCAAATTATAGATGGATACCCGTGTAAGTTGTGATTTTCCATTAACCAGTTCATAGAAACAACGATCTTGTGATTTATGATTATCACACTGTAAACGAGGCTAAAAATAGAAACACATACCCGGATCCATATTGTTCGATAGAATTGTCTGATTATTTTTCCTTCTCTTTCTTTGATCTTTTCAACCACTTTTGATGGTGAGAAGAGCGTTTTCTATGACGGACGTCAAACTCTAATGATTTCGAAATTCTTTGGAGTCCTTGAATCCTTGTTTTTCTTTGAGTAATGTCATCTTATTTATAAGAGAGAGGGGACTATCAGTTTTATCAGAACACCCCCCACTAACTCTATAATCTTTTGTAGGATTAATTGACATCATTTTAATCCCTTTATATTAGAGCTAGCTATACTATTATCATGAGATTATCATGAGATTATAAAATAATCTTACAATCTCCCATTTGATCCATGTGACGACTTGAAGATCTAATAACTGTAAGTGCGTACTTTATATTGGAGACCTCAAGTCATCGTCTTTCATTTGAATTGAGCTGGTTGAATCATGGCCGTTAATGTCAATTAAAACGACATGTTTCCTTCCATGTATCACAACCAACTCAACCCAAAGTACTTTAATCAAGACCTATTATGACTTTTGACTTTAATGTTTATAACATGTTATTTCACAGAACAATACATGTACATAATATAATGTGAATAACAAATAAATAAAACCGAAACATAACTTTAACTGAATTCATAAGTGTCATAAAAATACGAGCAAGATCCACACATATGTATACATATCAAGCTAACAAGGACTTATCAATAATGCCCATACTTTTAACATGACCAAAAAAACGTTTTGGGCTACACCCTTTAGTTAGCGGATCCGCTATCATTGATGTTGTACCAATATGCTCAATTGACACTTTCTGTCTCTGTACTTCTTCCTTAACTGACAAGTACTTTAAATTCATGTGTTTTTCACTCTTGGAATACCTTTCATTCTTCGAGAAAAAGACTGCTGCGGAATTGTTACAATAAATTCTTAGCGGCCTAGCTATGCTGTCGACAACACTAAGCTCCAAGACAAAATTCCGTAACCATAATGCATGAACTATGGCCTCAAAGCATGCCACAAATTCAGCTTCCATAGTAGAAGTAGCGATGATAGACTCTTTCCCACTTTTCCATGAAACAGCCCCTCCAGCTAGTAGAAAGACATAACCAAATGTAAATTTCCTAGAGTCTACACACCCCGCATAGTCTGAATCTGAGCAGCCAACTACTTCAAGGCTATTTGATTTTCTGTAAGTGAGCATGTAGTCCTTGGTGCCTTGCAAGTACCTAAGGACCTTCTTTTCAGCTTTCCAATGGTCTATTCTGGGATTACTTTGATACTGGCTCAACATTCCAACAGCTAAACTTATATCTAGTTGAGTGCATGTTTGAGCGTACATCAAGCTCCCAACCACAGAATCATATGGGATACACTCCATTTCCTTACGTTCCAATTCATTTTTGGGACTTTGCATTTGGCTAAACTTATCTCCCTTCTGAATTGGAACTATTCCTGAAGAGCAACTTTCCATTATAAATCTTTCTAACACTTTATGGATATAGCCCTTCTGAGACAATCCCAATACTCCTTGTGATCTTTCATGGAATATTTCTATTCCTATCACATAGGACGCCTCACCCATATCTTTCATTTCAAACTTGTTAGAGAGAAATTTCTTTGCATCATGTAACAAGCCAACATCATTCGCTGCAAGAAGAACGCCGTCAACATACAAAACTAATATAATAAACTTGCTCCCACTGACCTTTATGTAGATACATCGATCAACAGTGTTCTCTACAAAACCGTATGACAAAATAGTATCATTGAACTTAAGATACCACTGTCGAGAAGCTTGTTTTAGTCCATATATTGACTTCTTTAACTTATACACCAAATTTTCTTTTCCTGTGGTTAAGAACCCTTCGGGTTCTCCATATAAAGCTCTTCTTCCAAGTCACCATTAAGAAATACGGTCTTTACATCCATTTGATAAAGCTCTAGGTCATAATGAGCCACCAAGGCCATAACAATTCTCAAAGAGTCCTTCTTTGAAACTAGAGAGAAAGTCTCTTTGTAGTTAATGTCATTCTTTTGAGTGTAACTTTTGGCGACAAGTCTAGCCTTATATCTTTCAATGTTGTCTTTCGAGTCTAGTTTGATCTTAAAGACCCATTTACAGCCAACTCGTTTTGAACCTTCTGGCAACTCGACTTGATCCTAAACTTTACTGCTATCCATTGATTTCAACTCTTCTTTCATAGCATTGAGCCACTTTTTCAGAATTTCCACATTCCATGGCTTGCCTGAATGAGACTAGATCTTTATCAATGCTTAAGTCACATTCATGCTCAAGTGAATAAACCACATAGTCATCTGAAGTAGTTGGTCTTTTCTGCCTTTCAAAATTTTTCAAGGGTATTACTTGTGGTTCATCCACCATTTGCTCATTAGTGACTTGCACATCGTTAGTTGGTTCATTATTCATATGTTCATCTTGTGGGTTTGGAACATTGATTTGTTGCCTTGGAATGTTGTGTGACTGTGATACAACAAAAGGTACAACAACCTGAGGAGAAACACTAGGTGTAGGAATTTCTACACGGTTCTCTTGAATATCCACTTTTCGTGATTCCTCACTCCCACTGAACTGACTATTTTCAAGGAACCTACTATTACCAGACTCAACTATTTTTGAACTATGGTTAGGGTAACAAAATATGTACCCCTTTGACTTTTCAACATAGCCGATGAAATAACCACTAACAGTTCTTGCATCTAACTTCCTTTCATGTGGATTATATACCCTTAGTTCTGCCAGGCAACCCCAAACGTGAAGGTGCCTCAAACTAGGTTACCTTATTGTCCACAGTTCATAAGGAGTCTTAGGAGCTGCCTTACTAGGAACCCTGTTAAGCAGATACGCAGCGGATCTTAATGAATATATCCACAATGATGGAGGTACATTAATGATTTATCATGCTCCTAACCATTTCCATAAGAGTACGATTTCGCCTTTCAGCTACACCGTTTTGCTATGGAGTACCAAGCATTGTGTACTATGCACATATGCCCCGACTTTCAAGGAACTTTACAAATGGACCAGGACATTGTCCTCTTTCATTGAACTTCCCATAATATTCACCACCTCTATCAAATCTCACAACCTTTACTTTTCTATCCAATTGCCTTTCCACCTCATTAATAAACGTCTCAAGGACGTCCACTGATTAAGACTTTCCATGCAGTAGATACAAATAACAATAACGTGAGAAATCATTAATAAAAGTGATGAAATACATTTCACCACGCCAAGTTGGAGTGTCAAAGGGACCACGTATGTCAGTGTGTATCAACTCAAGGAGTTGACTGTTTCTCGTGGCCGGACCTTTTGATATATGCTTGGTTTGCTTGCCTTTAATGCAATCCACACATATATCCTAGTCATCAAATCCAATTGAGGTAAGATTTCACTTTTCACTAACCTCAGCATCCTTTCTTTGGAAATGTGACCTAACCTTTGATGCCATAAGAAAGCAGAATTCTCATTACATGCAACATACTTACTACCAATATTGTGTTCAACATGAAACAGAGATTCAATAAAATTAACATCAAGATTGAAACGGTATAAAGCATCAACTAAAGTATCAGAACCATAATAACACTCGTGTTTATACAAACTGAAAATACCATTACCAATCCTAAAATTAAATCCTCATTCGTCAAACTTTGCAACAGAAACTAAATTCCTAGCACATACGGGAAAATAAAGACACTTTTCTAGATCTAGGCAAAAGCCACTGTCCAAGATCAATTTGTAAGTCCCAATTTCGTCTATCCGTGCCTTTATTCTGTTTCCCATATATAAGAACTTTTCAGTTCCTCTTATGGGCTGGATCGAAAGAAATCCCTGCATAACATGCCACAAATGAGTAATTGTACAAGAATCTAACCACTAGGTATTATTAGGCACTTCAACAAGATTTGATTCGAAACCTACATAAATGTAGTATTTACTTTTCTTTTTGAACCATTTATTTCTTTTCAGGGAGTCTTTCTTGAAATGCTCAGTCTTTTTGCAGAAGAAATACTTCTTCTTCTTATGGATTTTGCCTTCACGAACCTTCAGTGAAGCGTTATCCTTCTTTCCCTTACTACTTGACTTAGACTTACTATTATCAGCTCCATTATGAAATGTGAGATGGAGAAAGTGATCCTTCATCTTCTTTAACCTCCTTTCCTCCTAAACCAGCATGGCCTTAATTTCCTGAAAATTTCATTTTTCCTTAATGGTGTTGTAATTCACCTGGAACTGGCGAAACTTAGGAGGAAGTGAGTTCATTATGAACTGCACTAAAAAGGACTTGCTCACATCCATGCCCATTGATTTCAATTTTGTTGATAAATTTTCCATTTCAATCACATGATCATGAATGGGCTGTGACCAGTCAAATTTCTTGGTCATCAACTCATTTATCAAGCTGCTCACAATGGACTTGTCAGTAATGTCCGATTGAGAGTATTTCTTAACATTATCAGCCAATGTTATTCTCACAAGCTCACACTCAGCCGGTTAGACTTGTCCCAAGCATGATAGAGGTTTTTATCCTCTTTTGAACTAGTCTCAAAATAACATAGGCAGAAAATTTTTGATTTAACCCATTTAACATCAAAACAAAATTTTGTTTTGACAAAAATAAAAAATAAAAAAAATGTAGAACCGCAGCACCAGAACAGCGGACACGAGCACAAGCACGGCGGCAACTCGCGATGGCACAACCTGCAGAGGCAATGGCGACGCAAACCGCGGTGGCAACCATGAACCAGGAGCAACAACCTGTAGAGGCTATGGCAGCGCAAACCGCGGTGGCTGAGCAACCCAGAAGCAACCGCGGCGCATAACGCGGCACACGTCTACGACGGTGGCACCACTAGCGTGACGCTAGGTGCCATCACCCATGCTCACGGAAGCCTTCCTTGCCGTCGTCCTCTCCTTGCGGCACCGTCCACTCACATCGCCATGGGCAGAACCTGTCGCCTCGCGAGCACAAATCGCAATGGCCGTGGTCGGCTTTGTGAAGAGCTTTCACCGCGATTTGATGGCAGGGGCTGTGATGGTGGGGTGGTGCACACCACCGTTGCCCCATGGCGAGGGTGGAGCTGTTCCACAGACACGAGAGTAATATGAAAGGAAAAATTTACATTCCCAACTTCCCAATTCAATTTAGGGTTCATGTAATTTTGGGAAAAAATGCAATAAACAAATAAATAAAACAATTCCAGGATAATCATAAATTCTATAACCAAAGCTCTGATACCACATGTAAGTTGTGATTTTCCATTAACCAGTTTATGGAAACAACGATCTTGAGATTTATGATTATCATACTGTAAACGTGGTTAAGAATTACCCGGATCCATATCGTTGTTGGATGGAATTGTCTGATTCTTTTCCCCTGTCTTCCTTTGATCTTTTTAACCGCTTCTGATGGTGATAAGAGCGTTTTCTATAGCAAACGTCAAACTCTAATGATTTCGGAATTCTGTGGAATCCTTGAATCCTTGTTTGTCTTTGAGTAATGCCATCTTATTTATAAGAGAGAGGGGAGGGTCAATTTTACCAGTATACCTCTTACTAACTCTATAATCTTTTATAAGATTAATTGTCATCATTTTAATCCGCTTTTATTAGAGTTAGCTATACTATTAGTTACATAGGCCATATTATCATGAGAATATAAAATAATCTTACAATCCGTACAAATATAAGGTGGGGATTAGGCAAATTTTAATTTACAGGCGGGGAACGGGGGACTATCACCCACCCCCACCCCATTGCCATTCCTAAATGACATTTTAGCACCACTTGAGGCTGCAAATGGTGTGGTAACACTTTGAACTGCAAATTTCATTTGTTACCACAATTTTCATTTACAACCGCATAGACTTTCACAACCTCATTTATAGTCTCAAGTGACTCATTTGTAGTCCTAATTAGTGATGGTGGTACTGATGGTGGAAGGGGGTGATTGGCGCCAATGGCTATGGTGATGGGGGTGATGACATTGGTGGTGGGTGGTGGGTGGTAGGTGCTAGCAGCGGAGGATGTGGAGGTAGTGGTGGTGAAGGAAGTGTTGGTGGGTGGTGGTAAGTGCTAGCAGCGGAGGATGTGGCAGGGGTGGGGTGGCAGCGATAGTTGTAGGAGAGCTCATAGAGGGATAAAAATTTTTGTGTTAGTTGTTGAGGGTATTTTTGTTAAAATACAATTTTGAGAATTATATGAGAAGTGATAATTTAGATTACCGTTAATATTGTCCAACCAGACAAGTTAATATTGATTGTCAAATAATATAAAAGTCAAATTATCGACAATTTAGATATATTATCCTATACCAAACATCTTGTGTCAATAATTTTTTATCCATAAGATTAATGGTGAGACATGACATAAGGTGACATGATGACTTTCTATTTGTCACGTCACCACTCAACTTAGCCACACTATGATATATAATAGCACGATTAAGCATTTAGGCTATGTTTGTGAGTTAAATTTAAGAGGAAAAAGAAATCTTTTGGAGTATTAGACACGAATTTTTTTATCAGAGAAAAAATATATTAAATGCATTACAAATAATTAATTCATTTTATTTTAGGTTCCTTAATAATTACTCTCTATCTATCTATATATATATATATATCTATATATATATATATATATATATATATATATATATATACACACACGCGCGCGCTCTACTCCTTTGGTATATAATTGCATACTCTGGTGAAATAATTATGATTGCATGCTTGTAGATGGAGAGAATCGGCGCCTTCGAGGTTGATGTGAAAATTGCTCCTAATGTAGATCGAGCATTCGTAGTGGCACTGCTTACGATTGTTGATCAGATAAAAAAAACTGATTTTGGTAAAGTGGCCAAGGGAGCGGTCGAAGTCGTAGCACAACTCGTGACTGTAACCGCACAGGCTCTTGACATCGCAGGAACCATAATTGAAATTAATGACAGGGAAAAACGCGATGACGAGAGGCGTGATGATAAGAAGTAAAAGAGCTCCAAACACTTCAATATTGGAAGCATTACTATTTATGCTAATCCTAGTGTGCACTTAAATTACTTTATATAAACTCGAAATATCATGTTAAAAATCTTTTTAATTTATCATTTTGGCTGTTTGAAAAACCTTTTTAATGATAGAATTGAATTCTATCATGAATTGAATTTTAGTGTAATTAAATTATCGTAGACAAGGTGTTCCACTACAAAAATATGTTGATTGGTGGGGATTTTTAACCTTGACAAAATTTTTTGTGACATTTTACAAAACTCTCATCTTTAGGTGTGCCACAATCCAGCTATGAGAGTTTTTAACTCCCACCTAACCAGTCTCCAATACCCTCATTATGTGGTAGTTTTTAACCATTTTTTGCGGCATTTTTAAACTTCCTCAAAATAGTGATATTTTTTATTTTATTTGCACAATCTTAAAACTCGCTTAACCTTGGTTCTTAATTAAACTTGTAAAACCACCATAATATGACTACCACAATATTTTATTTGGGACAAATTGGATGATATGTACAGCTGAAAATTCAGCCCAGGATTCACTAGCAACAACAATAGTTTACAATTAAATAAGCAAGGGCACACAAATGAAAAAGGATGCAAGACAGAATCATTGATAGTAAATGGACAAATTAGTAAATTAAATGAGCATTGTAAATCATTTCCAAAATAGTAAAAGGATGTAAAATGCAAATCATAGATATTAAGTTTCTTATTTACTTCTTCCACAGATAATATGACAAATGAGAAGCCACTATATACAAATAAAAGGGTCAAATTGAATAAAATAGAAATACATAGGGAGATAGATTATCGTGCAAATTAATAGAGGCATGCCCGCTTATTTTTTTTAATCTTAAAGAAATGGTGAAGCTTTCAAATCTTTGGTTGTTTGTAATTTATTCATCAACTTTTTTAATTATATCAAGAACGAACTAATTATTAAAGTAGAGTCAACCATGAACCTAAATCGCGAATTGCATGAGTATATCTCCCCTCACGAACCATAAATTTAGTGAGGTAGCGGACCGCGTACCAGGTAACTCTGCATCAGAGTTTGTTGGAGATGCTTTTATCCGCCCCCCTCAAAATGTAATTACCATTAGTAAGGTGCATCTTGTCTCTAAAGTCTTCATATTTTGAAATTGGCAATGGCTTAGTGAAAATATTTGCAAGCTGGTCCTTTGTGGAGAAGTGTGAAACTTTGATATGATCTAATTGTACTTGCTCAGAAACAAAGTGATAGTCCAAAGTAATATGCTTCATGCGTGAGTGATTTATTGAATTGATGTCAATATAAGTGGCATCGATGTTGTCACAGAAGAGAAGAGGAGGAGATGAGGATTTAATACCAGGTTCACCGAGCAGGTTAGTGAGCCACATGATTTCAGCAGCAGCAGTGGCCCCAACTTTATATTCAGTTTCTGTTGCCGAGCAGGCAATTGTTTGTTATTTCTTTGAGATGTAGGCAGAAGTGGAGGTGCGATCATCCAAATTGTCACCCCAGTCTGCATTTGAATAGGTGATGAGATTGAAACTACTTGGTCTCCTTAGAAAAAGTCCATGATTGATGGTGGATTTGAGATGCCAAAGCAATATCTTGAGGTGATGGAGATGTGTGGTAGTTGGCCGGTGCATGAATTGAGAAAATTTGTTAATTGTAAAGGATAAGTTCGAGTATCATGTTGAGATACTTGCCTACACTTTGTTGCATCTACGGGTAAGAACTGGTCAGGCCTGTTTCGTTAATTTTTTGTTTGGATCTGACCTGTTAATCGTTATAAGTTATTTTTTTAGCTTAGCCTAACTTGGCTTCGTATATTTTTTAGTATAAAAAAATCTGTTACTGTTGCTTGTTATTGCAGTCTATTACTGTGGCCAATAAAATTATATTAATATTGCATAAAATGTAACAAAAAGTTATGCTTGTCTAGTGATGAAGGTGTTGCTTTAGTATGGTGAAGGTTTCTAGTTTGAGTGCTAATGAATGTAATGTAAGTTTATTTTTTTTAATAAATCTACAAATTCTTGAGAGAGAACCGAGTTGAAAGATCACTGGTAACGGCATTGAGAAATGTCTAGTCATTCCCTATAACTAGAAAGTCATCAACATATGCCAAAAAATAAGTTGTGACATTATTATTCAAAGAATAAATAAACAAGTGGTTGGCTCATAAATACATTCTCAACAAGGTCATGCAATTTTCTGCACCAATGCAAATATTTGAAGCAGCATTCAATATTTAGACAATATTTCCAGTGTTCCATTAAAAAGGGCACTTCCGATGTATATCCTAAATAAATTGTTATAGCATGTTTCTTATTGATTTATTTATTATTTTATTATTTTATTTTAAATCTATAGTGGCAAATATATTAGTTTGACCTTACTTATAACTCAAATTATCCTTTTCTACCATGAGCTAAAAATTGTGGATTCTCTAACTCCTCTAGATTTTCGTGGCCAGAGTCAGACCTTTGCCTGCCCTGGTTAATTTCGGGTGGATGCAGGTGAGATCGATAAGCAGTGGGACGGTCGTCAGAGTAAAGTGGTGAACTGGTGGTGGTGGTATGACCTCAATTGTAATTTTGTTTTTCTATTTATTATTTAATTTATTTAGTGAGAAATAAGTGCAACAGGTTGCCTGATGCCTTACTGGTTATATCATAATAAATCTCTGTGAATTTCACCTATTAGACTATATGACTTACAAATAGATGATCAGCATATTGAGTGTGTGGTGAAAATTAGGTGTACATACAAAATTTTGTATAATGTCTGAAAACAAGAATATTTTAATAATTAAATTATGTAGCAGGAGTATTATAATAAAAACTCTGTTGATACCATCATGACATATCATATATGGGTTCCGCGGTGAATTTGATGACAAAAGTAACGAAAATACGGTAGGTATGAAGACTTGGCAGCGAGTTACCCCCACCCGACAAGGTTTTGTTTGTTTTCTTCTCACATGGTAACATTGACTTTGTCTTGGTCGTTTCCTCGGTGACTCAGCGTCAACGCGCAACTAGTGAATGAATATTGAGCTCATGATTTAAGTGGATAAATAGAACGAGTGTAGGGCCATAAATGAATCAATTGCAAAGGCACATATATACTCCTCAGAAGAACTCGTGTGCTCGCTCGCACTAATTCGGTTGAGATCTGTTACGGCAACCCCCGTCGTCTCAGTTATCAGCTCTGAATACTGTGTTCCTAACGCTGTCAAAATAAAGATGGACACGGTTAAGGGTGTCGTATACATGAACAATGAAGTCATTTTTCGTGTTGAAGCACCTTCATCACTTCACCCCCGCCGTATTCTACTAGATGTTTCTGGAAACCCCGTTCTCACTTTGCTCAAGAAGGTTTGCAAAATTCATATTTATACATTTTTCTTAATCTTAGCGGATTTCATTGCAAGATCAGTAATTCTTTCTGTTTATGCAGCGTAAGACGATGCATGGCAGGTGGCGGGTTTTCAAGGGCGATGGCAAAGATTCCAATGATGAATTGCTCTTTTCAGTCAAGCGATCATCCTCAAAGATAGACAAGAAGGGTATTTACTTAGATGTCTTCCTTGCTAACAATACACAAGAAAGTGTTTGGGACTTCAAGGTTAACGGTGGTGCCAACAAACAGTCTTGTGATATTTGTGCTCATGCTTCTCCTGCCATCCTTGCCAAGGTTAGTATTTTGATTAGGAGAAGCTTTACATGTTATCGTACACAAAAAGATGGATACCCATCACTATATGTGGGTATCCATATATATATATATATGTGGGCAAATTATAGATGGATACCCGTATGAATATAATGTGGGGATTAGGCAAATTTTAATTTACAGGGCGGGAAATGGAGGACTATCACCCAACCCCACCCCATTGTCATTCCTAAATGAGATTGTAGCACCACTTGAGGCTGCAAATGTTGTGGTAATACTTTGAACTGCAAATTTCATTTGCTATCACAATTTTCATTTACAATTACAGAGACTCTCACAACCTCATTTATAGTTTAAAGTGATTCATTTGTAGTCCTAATTAGTGATGGTGGTACTGATGGTGGTTGTGGGTGAGTGGCGCCAATAGCTATGGTGATGGCAGTAGGTGATGGCGTTGGTGGTAGGCGCTAGGTGCTAGGTGCTAGTAGTGGGGGAGGTGGAGGTGGTGGGTGGGAGGTGGGAGATGGTAGCAAGGGTGGGGTGGTAGCAATAGTTGTAGGAGAGGTCATAGAGGGAGA
This sequence comes from Nissolia schottii, assembly GCA_003254905.1. Classification (NCBI taxonomy): domain Eukaryota; kingdom Viridiplantae; phylum Streptophyta; class Magnoliopsida; order Fabales; family Fabaceae; genus Nissolia; species Nissolia schottii. Next base: position 1,502,232 of record QANU01029220.1, read on the forward strand.
AAATTGTTTGTGTTAATTGTTGAAGATATTTTTACTAAAATACAATTTTGAGAATTGTTTGAGAAGAGATAATTTAGATTCCTGTTAATATTGTCCAACCAAACATGTTAATATTGATTGTCAAATAATATAAAAGTCAAATTATCGACAATTTAGATATATTATCCTATACCAAACATCTTGTGTCAATAATTTTTTATCCATAAGATTAGTGGTGAGACATAACATAAGGTGACGACATGATGACTTTCCATTTGTCACGTCACCACTCTGCTTAGCCACACTATGATATATAATAACACGATTAAACATTTAGGGTATGTTTGAGTTAGATTTAAGAAGAAAAAGAAATCTTTTGGAGCATTAGACATGATTTTTTTTAAATAGAGTAAAAATATATTAAATGCATTATAAACATGGTGATTGCATGCATGTAGATGAAGAGAAACGGCGCCTTCGAGGTTGATGTGGACATTGATTCTAATGTAGATTACGCATTCATAGTGGTACTGCTTATGATTGTTGATCAGATAAAAAAATTGATTTTGGTAAAGTAGCCAAGGGAACGGTTAAAGCCGTAGAAGTGACTGCGAGTGTAACCTTAGCGGCACTTGGAATCGGAGAAACCATAAATGAATTTGATGATGGTGATGATGATAGTGATGAAGAGGAGGAAAAACGCGATGATGAGCATGGTGAAAATGATGAGGAGAGGCGTGATGATAAGAAGTAAAGATACCCCCAACATTACTATTTATGCTAAGAGTCCTATTATACGTACACAAAAAAATATACACCATATATACACCATATACTTATATACCTAAACTTTGTCTTTTAATGTCTGTAATGTTTGTGTACTTAATTAAGTATAATTGAGAATATCATCTATAAGTTTATAATGTTTGTGCACTCATGATAATAAAGTTTGTGCATTATTAATGGTATATGTATGAGTGTATAAAATAGAGTGTACATGCAACATTTTTGTTATGATAATATTAGCGTGCACTTCAATTACTTTATATAAACTCGAAATAACATGTTAGAAATCTTTTTAATTTATCATTTTGGCTGTTTGAAAAACCTTTTTTAAATGATAGAATTGAATTCTACCATGAATTGAATTTTAGTGTGAATTAAATTATCATAAACAAGGTGTTCCACTACAAAACAAAATTTGTTGATTGGTGGGGGTTATTTTTTCATTTAGTGGAGGCTATTAATCTCTACAAAATCTTTTGTAACATTTTACAAAACTCTCACTTTTAAGTGTCCACAATTCAGTTGTAGGAATTTTTAACTCCCACCTAACCAACCTCCAATACCCTCATTTTATGGTAGTTTTTAATCATTTTTTGTGACATTTTTAAACCTCCTCAAAATAATGGTATTTTTTTATTTTATTTGTGATAATCTTAAAACTCCCTTAACCTTGTCTCTTAGTTAAAATTGTAAAACCTCCGCAATATATCTACCACAATATTTTATTTGGGAGAAACTGAATGATATGATATAGCTGAAAATTCAGCCCAGGATTTCACTAGCAACAATAATAGTTTACAATTAAATAAGCAAGGGCACACAAATGAAAAAGGATGTAAGACTTCAATGATAGTAAATGGACAAATTAGTAAATTAAATGAGCATTGTAAATCATTTCTAAACATAGATATTAAGTTTCTTATTTACTTCTTCCACAGGTAATATGACAAATGAGAAGCCACCAAATACAAATAAAAGGATCAAAATGAATAAAATAGAAATACATAGGGAGATAGATTATAGTGAAAATTAATAGAGGCATGGCAGCTTTGAGTTTTTAAGTTTCAAATTCTACGTGAAGTCTGCTGGCCTGCTTGGGCATACAATAACATTCCTACTCCCCCCCCCCCCCTTCCCAAAAAAATAGCAACAGCAACCATACCAGCAACAAAACACTGTTGCCCTGCTTGGTGCTACAAATGAAATGAATGAAAATTCCATATTACCTTGCCGCCATTATGCAATACAAAAGCTAATACAATAGCTGATGGAATCCCAACTAAGTAGTATGACCCCAGATTTAGCTAAGCACCATTAATCTTCTGCCACTCACATCCACTAGCAGTGCCTGCAATATTAGNCAAGGCTATGCTATGCTACAAATGAAATGAATGAAAATTCTTTATTACCTTGCCACCGTTATGCAATACAAAAGCTAATACAATAGCTGATGGAATCCCAACTAAGTAGTCTGACCCCAGATTTACATAAGCACCAATTCTCTGCCACTCACATCCACTAGCAGTGCCTGCAATATTAGAGTTGACAAATTCAAGAATGAAGATCAATTCTAACTCATTGGCTATTTCATGCATTATGAAAACCAAAGAAATTCAAACTATAACTAAAATCCACACCACGCATACGCTTATTGGTGCTACTTTTGTTATTTGTTTAAACATTATTGTAGGTTCCTTTCTGTTATTAGTAGTTTCCACTTCCCTGTCCTGTTTCATTGCTGAAGCAGGCCTAGTGACTAAAAATATCTAAATGATACATATCAAAATGAATTTCTTGTAAATAATAAATGTAAGAAATGGATAAGAAGAACCTGAAAGAACAAATTGAACTATCCAGGAAGTTGGATGCTGCAAGAATTGGCACCATAACTGCTACATATTCAGCCACTTCTGCTTCGCTACTATATGCATAGCCCTAAATGTTGCGTACTAGTACCATCACCGTTCCAACTAAGATTCCCTCAATAATGACCATTACCAAGACAATGCACACAGTTAATTGTGCAGCCCTGGGATGACTGGCTCCAAGTTCGTTTGAAAGGCGAGTGTTGCACGAATCATGCAAGTATTACTGGAAAATTATGAACCAAAAAACAATTGTAATGAAAAATATTCAATAGGAAAATTAGGAAGAGAACAAAAAATATGACAGATGTGTGCTTCAATCCCATAATTTAGAAGATACACAATAGGTCGAAACAACTAGTCAACAATTGTTGAAAAACGTCATTCATGTTAAACAGCTATAAGAATTCAAAGCTATGCAAAGATAATTAATTTGAAAAGCTGAAAGTATTAGCTATTTGATAACAAAATAGAGTTCCTTGAATAAGAGATTACACATTCAAATTAAAAATATAAAAAATGATTAAGCAAAGCAAGCTAAAGAAAGAAGTGCACAACTAACTTACCTATTACTCCTTACACTCGCCTATTGTCCTTAAAGCATACTAACAAATTTCATCAATACATTGTGTTCCATATTTGAATAGTCATCAAAATTTCATCAACAAAATATGAACAAGATCATAAGCAATGTAAAGTTCTAAGGTTAAAGTCCAAGGTTTCGTTTTGGTTTATTTGGGTGAGTGCAGCCTTAGTTACCAAAAAACTCGACTTCATTTACTTTCTACTTTAGTTGGAAAAAATGTAGGAATAGTTTAANATAAATTGTGGTTCATATTCTCTCAAAACATCTTATCAATTGAGCCAAGTATCGTTATTAAGCCTTGGTTTATTAACTCCAAGGACGGGGTTGGATGATTCATCACCATTAACTACAGTTTCCTTACTTCATAATTAATTAATATTAATTGCATGTTGCATGTTAATTATGCTACTATTATATCTCGTGGTGGACGTAAAGAAAGGACCCGACTTTTGCCAATATAATTAAATATAAATTTGGTAAATAAGAGAACATCACTTTTTTAACAATTAATTAACGTCTTATAGATCATTGCATATAGTTTGATATTTTCTGTTTGACAAGTCTAAAACTGTTTGACAACGTAAGTACAAAAAAAGACCCTACGGAAATATTTGGATTAACGATCATTATATAAAGTGTTTTTTTTTTTTTAACATTTTCTGACGAGATTATATAAAGTGTGAAGGATGACCAGAAGGAGAACGATTGAACTTTCCATGTTAATAATCATTTTGGAAATTGAAAACAATATTGCTCAAAATGTGGATGCTAAACCGAATTATCTAATACGAACAAAAAACAAAAAAACAAATTACCCATCTGTGTCTGAGAAGATGATATTCTAGCTAGGAAAATGGTTGTTGACTCCAAAAAAAATAAAATAGTAAGTACATTTTACATATTTATTTAATTATATATTATCATATTAATAAAAATAATTTGTTACATGTTAAAAAATGATAAAATTAGTTAATTCATTCATTCATTATCTCAAAAATGTCAATATAAAAATATATGATTAAATGACAATATTATATTAACTAATTTATTTAACTTAGACCTGATATAAATAAGACCAACTTTAATTTAAAAAAACAAAAATTCTTAGCTGATCTCCTAATTAATTTTATTTAAATCAAAATAGTGTGTGTAATACTTGGTAAAAGTTGGTATATTTTTAGAGAGTGAGAAAAACAAGAACTGACTGAATTTTTGAATGATTGAGAATGAAAGAGAGGGAAACGTGAACTGCTTTTGTGTGGAGTGCGTACACGTGCATGCATTTGAAATTATAACATTGAGAGTAAAACATATTCGGCATAAAATGTGTGGGTGGATGAAAATGGTGTACCTCTAACCGCACTGTTCATATCATCATGACGCATCATATCTTGGTTCCTTTATGAATTTGATGACAAAAGTAAAAAAAAATACGGTAGGTATGAGGACTTGGCAGCGACTTACCCCCACCTGACAAGGTTTTGTTTGTTTTCTTCTCACGTGGTAACATTTTGACTTGGTAGTTTCCTCGGTGACTCAGCGTCAACGCGCAACTAGAACTTTACTTGGATAAATAGAACGAGGGTAGGCCATAAATGAATCAATTGCAAAGGCACATATATACTCCTCAGAAGAACTTGTGTGCTCGCTCGCACTAATTCGGTTGAGATCTGTACTGTTATGGCAACCCCCGTCGTCTCAGTTATCAGCTCTAAATACTGTGTTCCTAAAGCTGTCA
>QANU01029244.1:12191-23658 GCA_003254905.1 Nissolia schottii
GAACATGTTAATAAGGAAAAGATGAGATAAAAATGAAATAAAATTCAAAGAATTTATTTAATCTCTATCGTATTAGTTAAAACTAATAATTATGCGATCTCGGTGCGTTTGGTGACGTTCGGGTTAGTATTAGGCTATTTTTAGAATTTAATTATGACTCAAAGGAGTCTGTAAAATACACTAATATGAAAATAATGCGAGAATATTTTAATAAAGATTTAAATATGAACAAGGAAAATTTATAGGTCACAACGGTATGTCCGAAATATTTTTAGGACTTTCGGACATAAATAGTTAATGAACCAACATGACCGAAACTACACTAATCAAATGAAATTATGGCCAAAGGCCACTAAAGTACCACGGGCAGCCCACACCACCCGAAGACACACCACATAAACACATCTAAGTTTCCTTTCCTTTTCTTCTTCTAAGTTTCCTAACCAAGACTCCACCAAAGCTTATCCCCCATCATCATCCTTGCCTTTTCTCATCTTAATTCACTCTCAAATTAATCTAGAAGGCAAGCTAGCATCAAGGCTAGGAAGTCTCTTCAAGTGGAATCCAAGAAATCAAGGTTCCAAACCTAATCTCCATAACCTAGGGTTTTACCCTTTCTTGACAAAGAACTCAAGAAAGCTTCAAGTTCATCTTTCCATCACCATAATTCATTCCTAAGCATCCAAAGAAGACTAGGAAGAGTTGTGGGTGAGTTTGCATCACTTGGTGAAGAGCTAATCTTCCATAACCTATGTTTGCCCTAATTATGCTCATGCTTTCATTTTAGGTCAAGAAATTCTCAAGCAAGCAAGGCTTGATTTCCTCTTTTTTATAGCACCAAGCAACTCTCAAGGAGGTGGGTAACTTTAGCTCATCACCTCTTGATTGGTGAATGTTTGTTTATGTGGTTATGTATGTATGTGATGATGCTTGGGTGTATGTGTATGTTGGATAAATTGCTAGTAATGATGTTAGCGTTAGGAAGATGATTCTGAAGGGTCCTGTGACCTGGACTAGATAGGATTATTATGTGTAAAAGCTCAAGGTAAATCCATGGAAGAAAAGGAAAGATAATTTGCATTCTGATGGTAAATTTCAAAAACCAAGTCAGGCTCAGGCTAGACTTGTAGTCAGGCTCACGCCAGACTTGCAGTCAGGCTCACGCCAGGCTCACAGGCCAGGCTCACGCTAGGCTCACAGGCCAGGCCCCCACCAGACCACCCCAGGTCACGTCAGGCCACGCACTAGACCTCTGGATTATGTATATACACTGTTATAAATGCTGTATGTGACTATGTGAAGTATATGCTGTATAGGAATTACTTGTAATCTGTGAAGTAATGTGTAGTATTACATGCATTTATGATAAAGCAATGTTTAGAAAATGAGAAGTAATGATGAGATAAAGAAAGAGAATGAAATGAAATGAACCATAGGAAAACCAGATATAACATGCTGCAGGTACAGAAATGCTGAAAATGCTGAAAAGGGCCAATGCCCAATACTGAAAAGGCTAAATGCCACATGCTGAAAAGGGCTAAATGCCCCAATACTGAAAAGGCTATATGCCACATGCTGAAAAGGGCTAAATGCCCCAATACTGAAAAGGCTATATGCCACATGTTGAAAAGGCCGTGATCACGTGAGCCACTATGATCCCACTTCAGGAGGTCTAGGCATCCTGAATGTGGAAGCCCGCCACAGGTGGTGTCTATATGGCATACCTGGAGGTGTGCGGGTACCACGCCTATGCATTGTCGAAAGGGGGCAAGCTTAGGTGGGGAGGTACCACCCCAGCCCACTGTCGAGGGGTCCCGAGGGGGCACACGGCAGGTGGAAGCCCACCGCAGTGAGGTCAGGACAGTGTCGGCCTACACTGGAGGTGTGAGGTTATTCCGTCATGTTGATGTCCACAGAGGGCGTCATTATGGTGGGAATAACAGTATTCCAAAGCAGGATATGTTGTTATGTTGTTCTTTTCTAACATGCTGTTATATGCTGTTATGCTGTTATACTTTTCATGAGATATATGTACATTCTGTCTTGTTTATGCTGAAACTGCTGTTATGTGGACTGTGGATAACTTTGTGGTATATGCTTTGATGATGCTGCTATGCTGAATGTAGGTTAGTATATAATTGGTTCTTCTGAATATATGCTGATATGCCGTACCGTCAAGAGCACGCTCGAGACGGATTTCACGAAATGTTAATCAGCACGAGAATGTAGTAAACAAGAGTAGTTCCCTTATCACAAAATAATGCAGATAAAGCCGTTCAGATAGGCCAGATAATAATGGATAGTATATTTAGTTTGCATGTTCACCTAGAAATCTCTGAGCGGCCTGAAGTCCGACATAATCTGATACGAGACTCAGGAACTAAAGTTATTTCCACTGAGAACCTACCGTTCTCATCCCCCACTTTTTATGACTTCAGGTACAGAAGATGAATCTTATTTTGAGGATGCCGACAAGTCGCCAGCTGAGCCATGAGCGGCTAAGAGATAGATAGATGTTTACATTTTTGGCCAAGGACATACTGAGGAGTATTCCAGTAGTCCTTGTATTTTGATGTGATGTAGTCTGACTTATGTATTCAGTACTTCAGTTGATGTACATGTGATGTATATTCTATTTATTATGTATATACGACTATGTGACTTGGTATGATGAACCATCTAGATATGTACTGAATGCTTTATAAACCTACAGTTATACGCTTTGTTATATTTATCCTTTCCAGCGCATGGCTCTATTTTAGTATTTATGCAATGTAAAATGAAAAGTTTAAATTGGTCCCTATTTTCTTAAACCACTATTTTCGAAAGATAACGAGGGACTAAGGTATTCCGATCAGATAGCAAACAACCTAGTGAGCTTTGTTTACTACGTACGGGTAAACAGTTAGCTAGGGTGTTTCACTTTGTCTGTCAGAAGGTCAAGATCGAGCATCGGAAACCACCTGGGTTGCTCCATCCTCCAGAAGTTCCAGTATGGAAGTGGTGCTATAGCGATGGACTTTGTCTCGAGTTTGCCGCGCACTCGGACGGGAGTGGATGCCATTTGAGTAATTATGGACAGACTAACCAAGGCTGCTCACTTTATTCCCATCAAAATGACTTATCCATTGGAGAAGCTCGTGCAGTTGTACGTTAAAGAAGTGGTAAGATTGTACGGGGTGCCATCCTCTATCATCTCAAACAGAGATCCCAAGTTTACTTCAATGTCCCGTAAATTTTTCGGAGCATTCGGACAAGTTTAAGCTTTTACGAAAATTGTTTCGGATACTAGCAGTAGCTCGTGGAATCTCTTAACGCGATAAGAATGTCAAAGATCCTTGAGCGACAGCCCCAGAACGACGCAAAAAATTAGTGGATCAGGACGGTATGTTCGGAATATTTTTACGGCAACCGGGTGTGAGACATTATGGACAAAACGTGATCAAATGGAACCGGAACTGACCCTGGAGGAGATCCTTATCTCCATCAAGAAATATTTACATATATAACAATAATAATAATAATAATAATATAATAATAATAATAACAGTAAGCAGAAGGAAAACAAAAAGAAAAAAGAAAAGGAAAAAGGCCACTGAACGTGGCTATAAATAGCCACTTCTCTTTCAGAGACTTTACGTCTCTTTCTTTTGTTTTCACAAACACCGGTCCCGTTCGGACACATCTCGATTACCTTGTGGAGTCCCAAAAAAATTTCCGGAGCATGCCAGCGCGACCTGAAAATTACCGGCAACAAAGCTACCGAGCCAGAATCGCCATCGAATGTGGGTAACTCTAAGCCCACTGTCTGTGTGGTTGATTTTATGACTGTGTATATGTATCTGTATGTATTTGACTACAAAACTACTTTGTGAAAACTATAGGAAGTAAGCTGTGTAGAATGTTTTTGATGATTTTGACGTTTAGGAACCATAACAGTACTGATTGGATCACTGGAAAATGAGAAAAGTTACGGTGAGAAGCCCCTGGCAGAAAAGGCTCTCGGGAGCCAATTTTACACTATTTCATTCGATTGAATTCCCAAGGGATTCGAATGAAAGAATTTTGGATTTCAATCGAATGAATGAGGATTTCAGTCAAATGAAAGCCTGAGGAAGGATTTCAATCGATTGAATGCCTTGATCAATCGATTAAAAGAAACATTCGAATGCACAACCCTAATCATTCAAATGCTCATTGAAAAACTTGAGTTTTAACTATGTTATGGGATCCATTAGGCACAACTATGCGTACCATAAACCATGAGAGCATACATCATGAGGAAATGACCGTCATATGAGTAGGACGACCGTAGATAACTAGAGGTATTCACGTAAAGTTAAAGGTACATAATTGAACCCTAGGGAATAAAGCAGCGTATAAAGGCTTCGATCGCCAAGGATTCGGACGACCTTAGTCAAAGTATGTAGTTATATAATTAGGAAGATCCCTATTCTCGTGGCACGTCTTACAGACACGCCCCTCACCATTTCGGCAAGCTGGATTGGTTAAGAGCAATGCAGGTAAAGAGACCTGATCATGACAGTAACGGGCCAAGGCTCGAGATAAAGAGAACAGGCCAAGGCCTGAGAGTAAAGAGAACAGACCAAGGACTGAAAGTAAAGAGAACAGGACAAGTCCTGAAGAAAGAAAGGGGGCCCAGTAAAGAGAAAAGTACAGAGAAACGTGTCCACACTTGATTGAGTCCAAGGGTTGATCCCTCGCATTCCCGGTAAGGGTGGTGGTGGTACCTATCGTGTTGATATCTTCCTCCTATGAGTTTTACGTGGTTAGCTACCACACCGGTTAGAGGGCTTTCAGGTTGACACGATAGGGAATAGAAGGAGGTTGTAACCGAAGCCACGGTTACAAAGGTGAAAGGACTAAGAAGGACGCAGCCACAGGGCACGTAAGAAATGCCCAGATTCCCTCATGCACCATATAGTCACATGTATGAATGAATGAATGTATGTATGTATGCCAGTATGGATGCAGGTATGTATGTATCTATATATGTTTATGCATTATGTATTGTCAAGGGAACGACCCAAGACGACTATTATGTTTCTAGCAGTAACGTAAAGTTAACGAGCACAAAGCCTAGGTATTGACAAGATTAGTAGCCTCATCACCTAATAACTTAGGTAAAACTGCTCAGGACATAGGTTAAAGATAATAATCAGTAGGGATCTACTATGCATGACACTTAGAGGTTTTCCTGAGTGGCCTGGACTCTGCCGATGAATGTAACATCCCGCTCCTTTCTTAGTGAGAATTTCCCCAAATAACTGCTAGTTAGGCTGTTCGCTGAGTTGATTGTGTGAACTAACTGGTAGAGGTCAGTAGAAATTTCTCAGTATAAATTCTGCTGACACTCAAATGATTCCTCTCGGCCCCTAGAGATGGATGAAAAACTTAGACTGTCGAAAAAACGGAAATAGGTTCGGTTTTGGACGATTCCGCAAACACCCGAACAGTCCCGTTTAGCCCCGTCTAGCCAATAGAACCGAGCAGAGTCTCAAGTCTCTGGGAATCCAACCTATACCGGGGGAAAGTCCCAAATACCTTAGATTAGCCCCACAACCTTATTGGGAAGTTTGGGAGATAGCGAAACCGCAAGCGGAACGGTTGTCCGCGGACGCGGGAGCATAACGATGCATTAGAGGTATCTGTGAAAAATACTCCTCCAGAGAAAAATTCACAAACACCTTCTAAAAATAATATTCTTAGGAAGAGGGAAGTTAGAGGATCGCGACGGTATCAGCAGAATATTTTTCGGACGACCGTGCGCGACGCTCCAGGACTGCGAACGATTAAAAACGAGCGAAACGGGACCGGGGTGGGGCCCAATCTGAATTAGCACGTGGGAAGACAGATTTTTTCAAGGAAAATCATTAAATAATCCTTGATGTGACTTGATTTGACCTCAGTATTATCCAAATGAATTAAATAATTAGAAAAGTAAGTAAAAATGGCATTTTTGTAATTTTGGGCCAAGGGCAAAATGGTAAAGTGGCAATCAGCTCTTGGGCTATAAATAGCACCCCAAGACCGAAATTGAAGAGGAAAAGTTAGAAGCCTAGCTGAAACTCTGTCCGTTTACCGAACGACTGCTGTTCCGCCGAATCGGAGACCTAGACACCGCCAGCCCTAAGCCTAGTTCTCTTCCCTCAAGAACCCCCTAACCCTAGACCACGAAAATCACACCAAAACCCCAAGGAAACTTGCTGAAATTTCGGCCTAGAGGAGCAAGGAGGAGTCCAAGCAAGCTAGGAGCAAGCAGGAACCATCGGAGCCGGGGAAAACGGTGGGTAAATCTGACATAACCACTGTCCATGTGGCTTAAGATGTTTGATGCCATGCTTGTGATATGTATGCTAGGATAGATTAGGTTCTTGCTAGGTTTATGTTCTTTGATGATGATGATGGAAATTGTGTGAATATGTGGCTATGTGCTAGAGATGCTAAGTATTACATGAACATAGGTTAGGAAAGCATGAATTTGTGGTTTGAATTGTTATGGAAATGATTTTAGAAAATTTGATGTATGTCTATGGTTGTTATGGTTGTTAGAAAGGAATGCTAGAAAAAAATTGCTTTGAGGCTTGATGGTTAGAAACCTAGTAGAACATGGAAAATTGCAGGAATTAGGAGCTGAAATTCGTCAGGGTGCATTGAGCGGTCTAACGAAGGCCAGAACTCCCTTTTCGAAAATTATCACTTTTATGTGTACAAAAACCCTTTCTTAAAACATAATTTTTATACTACTGGCAATTATCCATGGATCTACTAATTTTACGGAAGTATGTTAAAGGTGATGAACTAAAGCTTTATGTTTACTGCTTATGGACTGTAACTGAAATGGACTGGATTTGATGAACTGTAAGGATGAATGCTATGTGATTATGTGTCATGGAAAATGGTTTTACAAAAAGGAAAGGAAAAAGAAAAAGAACAGGAAAGGTATCGGGCATGACGTCACTAAGTCCCAAAAAGGAAAAAGGAAAGAAAGGAAAAAGGGATCTCTTCCTAGCTGTGCCACTAGCCGGCAGGAAGGGCAAGTTAAACCCTGGGCATGCTTCGTCCCTAGCATAAGGACGGGGTAGGGTCCCCTCGCCACCCCTAGCATAAGGGTGGATTCTCCTATCGTGAGCTACTGAGGTTTAGCGCGGCCCAGTCCTCACGGTACTGAGACACTAAGGAAGCCTGTGGCGGTAGGCCACCGTTACGGGGGGGTTGAGCTTGAAGTAATTGATCTAAGTGATATAATTGTACATAAGTGAATGTGTGAAGAAGCTTATAATTAAAATGGGCACGGTTATAAGTGGATGCACACGGAAGCTTATTATGTGATTATGTGAATTATGTGAGTAGGTGAACTTAGGAGGTAAGATAGAGAACAGATGACTTAGTAATGAAGAGTAGGCTCCCCAGTCACCTAGTTAATTTTAGATAAAGCTGCTCACGCTTAGTTTGGATCTTAAAATCAGTAGGGTGATAGTATAACTGTAACACCTAGAATTTCCTGAGTGGCCTGAGGTATCTATGAGGAAAAAGAAGTTCCCTAATCCCTAAGGTTTCCCACTGAGAGTGCTATGTTCTCACCCCACTCATCCATGACTTCAGGTTTTGATGGAGGACAGGAAGCGGAGCCGTATGAGGAGGAGGCACTTCATGACCGGACAGCGGAGGAGTAGACTTTAGCTAGTAGATAGTATTTATGTTTATGGGCACCATTTTGCGATCTTTGTACTTGTTATGCAAATTATAACTTATGTACTTATATACTTGTTGATGTATGTACGACGGACCATGTTTGTAATTATGACATATGTTAAGTATTTTCATCTTTTATCAGTTAAGCATGCTATATTTCCGCTCGCGATGTATGCTCTAAACACTACAAGGCTCCTAATTTTATTATATGTGACGTACAAAAGAAATTTTAATCTGGTCCATATTTTGGGTAACCATATCTTCGATGTAGAAATGGGACTAAGTACTATCCCCACCAGAGCAGATAACAACTTAGCCAGGAAGCTTGCGACTTAAGCGTAGGCTAGCTAGCTAGGGGGTTACATTTGGTATCAGAGCAGTTTAATCCTTAAAGGGCCTGGGGCTGAGCTGCATTATGCTTTCGAGCATGTTGACGGTGCATGACTCTACTAAGTTGTATGTGCTATGTTAAGTATACTAGCCTTTCATGAGACTGATCACCTTGGGATTTGTGCAGGTACAACGCCTAGCCATGCCGCCGCGTAGGGATCCAGCACAACATAACCACGAGCAAGGGGACCTCGCAGACATCCTTCGGGAGATGGTCCAGACCAATGCTCAAATAGCCGCTGCATTGACTCAGAGGAATGCTCCACAGACACTGTAAGAGGTTGACGGTCAGAAGTACATCCAGTTCATGCGGGCGAATCCGCCCAAGTTCGAGGGAGTAGTGGACCCCGATGTGGTCCATAGCTGGATTAGGAAAATGGAACAAGTCTTTGAGGACCTAGCCTGCACAGAGGCACAGAAGGTGAAGTTTGCAGCTAGGCAGCTAGAGGGAGCTGCAGGTGAATGGTGGGAGACAGCTAGACTGGTTTTGGAGCAATAGGTAGCTCCTGTCACCTGGGGTTAGTTCACAGCGATGTTTCTGGAGAAATATTTTCCACAGGAATTGCAAGACCGCAAGGAGAGAGAGTTTCGGGAGTTGAAGCAGGGGACGATGTCAGTGGCGGAGTACACGGCCAAGTTTGAACGGCTGTGTCGGTACTGCAGCACATATCAGCTTCGGCCGAGTGAGCAATGCAAATGCAAGAGATATCAGCAAGGGCTTAGACCAGAGATGCAGGTGTTCATTCCTAGCTGGGGCTTGACAGATTATGCCACTCTGGTAAACCGTTGTTTGGCACAGGAAGAGGCGAATCAGAGATTGGAGATGGTCAAGAACAAGAGGAAGGTGGTGGTCAGGGAGTTCACGGTGGGACCCAAGGAAAAGGGGCCCTTTCTCTACTCCCTTTACAGGTAGAAGCCCAAGTTAGTACACTCCACCGCAGCAGCAGGGGATCAGAGGGACTCAGTTCAGACCGATGCTCCCAAGAGGTGGGCCGCCAGTAGCCCGACCCTAGTCACAAGCCGGAACCCAGAGTCAGAACAAGCTAGGCACACAGCCGGGGAGACCTGCACCGCCACCATGTCCAAAGTGTGGAAGGGCTCACTCAGGTGAATGTTTAGCCGGACAGAATGCTTGTTACCGATGTGGTAGGAGCGGCCACTTTGCTAGGGAATGCCCAACCCTTCCTGCAGAGCAGCGTGTAGGCAAAGTGTTCACAATGGCCGCTGAAGAGGTGCGGGAGGAAGAAGGTCTACTGCAGGGTAAGTGTCTGCTTCAAGGCAAGGTTTTGAATGTTTTGTATGACTCTGGAGCATCTTGCTCCTTTGTAGCTGAAGCAAAAGCAAGGGAGCTAGAATTGCCTTTCACATTGCTTCCTTATGCATTGAATGTGTCTACACCCACTGCACCGCCTGTAGTTACACGTCGTGCATGTCTTGACTGTTCGCTGCAAGTACAGGAACGATGGGTTGTAGCAGATTTAATTTGTCTTCCCCTAGTTGGATTAGACATAATCCTAGGGATGGATTGGTTGCATGCCAATCGGGTGATTTTGGATTGTGCCAGGAAACTGGTGATCTTTCCGGGGGATGACGTTAGTGTACCCGTTCTGAGAGTATAGCCATCCGTGTTGTACTGTTGCCCGATGGGAAATCAAGAATATATTTTCCTGACATCCTCAGAGGTTACCCCGAGGGAATTGAAGATTGAAGACATTCCCGTGGTAAAGGAGTATCCTGATGTATTTCCTGGTGATATTCCGGAGTTTCCTCCAAGGCGGGAAGTGGAGTTCTCGATTGACCTGGTACCCGGAACAGGTCCGATCTCTATCGCACCGTATAGGATGGCCCCATTAGAGTTACAGGAGTTGAAGAAACAGTTGGAGGAGCTGATGGAGAAGAAGTTCATCCGACCAAGTGCATCGCCATGGGCAGCACCCGTCCTGTTTGTGAAGAAGAAAGATGGCACCATGAGGATGTGCATTGATTATAGGCAACTGAACAAGGTGACGGTAAAGAACAAGTACCCGCTGCCTAGGATCGACGATTTGCTAGATCAGCTGAAGGGTGCCCAAGTGTTCTCCAAGATAGATCTGCGGTCAGGGTATCATCAGATTCGGGTGCGAGAGGAGGACATCCCCAAGACGGCATTCCGCTCTCGGTATGGCCACTACGGATTTACGGTAATGTCGTTTGGATTGACGAATGCACCTGCTATATTCATGGACTACATGAATAGGATTTTTTGCACTTATTTGGATGCGTGCATCATCGTATTTATTGATGACATACTGGTGTACTCGAAGAATGAAGGGGAGCACGCCGAGCACTTAAGACTGATACTGGAGATTCTTCGCGAGAAGAAGCTTTATGCCAAGCTGTCCAAGTGTGAGTTCTGGAGCAAAGAAGTGCAGTTCCTTGGACATGTAGTGACAGAGCGCGGAGTGATGGTAGATCCGGCGAAGGTTGAGGCAGTCAAAGCCTGGGAGCGCCCGACTTCTGTTACTGAGATCCGGAGTTTCCTAGGTTTGGCAGGTTACTACCGGAGGTTCATCCAGGGATTTTCGCAGATTGCATTGCCCTTAACCAAGCTTACCAGGAAAGGAGCAAGAATGGAATGGACGCCGGAGTGCGAGAACAGTTTTAGTGAGCTGAAGGAGAAACTAACCACCGCCCTAGTGTTGGTGCTACCTGACCCTCAAGCACCCTTTGTGGTATATTGTGATGCATCTGGCACAGGGCTGGGATGTGTGTTGATGCAGAACCGCCAGGTGATAGCATATGCTTCAAGGCAATTGTGGCCTCACGAGATCAACTATCCCACACATGACCTGGAGCTGGCTGCAGTGGTGTTTGCATTGAAGATCTGGAGGCACTATCTATATGGAGTGCGGTTTGAGGTATTTTCGGATCACCGGAGTCTGAAATACTTATTCGACCAAAAGGAACTCAACATGAGACAGCGAAGATGAATGGAATTTCTCAAAGATTATGACTTCCGTCTCAACTACCACCCTGGAAAGGCGAACGTGGTAGCAGACGCGTTAAGTCGGAAATCCTTGCACGCCGCACAGATGATGGTGCAAGAAGCGAAGTTAATTGAAGAGTTCTGGAACCTCAACATGGATATAGTGCCCAGAATGGGTGGTACGCAGGTGTGCTACTTGCAAATCACCAGTGACTTTCAGCAACGGATTAAGAGAGCACAGCAGAGTTGTCAAGAAGACAAGTGGTGCGAGTTCAAGCGAGCGGTAGAAGAGGGGAAGTTTCCAGAGGTGACCACAAGAGGTGATGGGACACTGAATGAAACACCCTAGCTAACTGTTTACTCGTACGTAGTAAACAAAGCTCACTAGGTTGTTTA
>QANU01029257.1:0-27752 GCA_003254905.1 Nissolia schottii
AGTGTTTGTAGCATTAACATTAAATAAAGAACAATGATTCATGGTGGCGGACTCTTCAAGAGGAGCCATAAGGTCAAGGGCACTCTGGTGTTCATGCCCAAGAATGTGTTGAACTTGAATGACCTTGTGTCATCTACTAGTGGTGGCGTAATCCGCGCTGGCGGGGGCCTCCTCAGCGCCGCCAACGGCATAGTCGGTGGCGTAGTAATTGATGGTGCCACTGCCGTCTTCGGCCGTAACGTCGCCATACAGTTGATTGGTGTTGGATTTGACAAATCCATTGATGCTGCCATTGTTATACAGCAATGAAGAGAAAGCAAGAAAAGTAAAATCAGCACATAGCTTTGAGAACGAGAATGAAACTTTGTATCTGTGTATTAGAATTGATAATTGATCAAGAGAAGTACAAGGTATATATATATGAATCAGGTTGGCTATAAACAGCTGTTATGAATAACAAACCCAAACAAAATCTGTAACTAACTTTTAGCCAATGACAGTTACTTGCATAGCAAGAAAACTGTTTTATTCCTTCTCTTGTATTACCCCCCCACAAACTTGGCCGTATATGTTGTGGAGGCCAAGTTTGCCAACCATACGACTGAAACAAGTGGGTTGAAGGGGCTTAGTAAGGATGTCTGCTGTTTGTTCAGCTGATGGAACCGGAAGAAGGTGTAACAGCCCTGATTGGACTTTGTCCCTTACACTATGACAGTCCATATCGATGTGCTTAGTTCTCTCATGAAATACGGGGTTGCTGGCAATGTGGATGGCAGATTTATTGTCACAGAATAGAGAAATAGGTTGAGCTATCGGATGGTGTAGATCATGCAATAAATAGGATAACCATTGTGCTTCACAACCTGCAGCGGCCATGGCTCTATATTCAGCCTCAGAGGAGCTACGGGAGACAGTAGCTTGCTTCTTGCTACGCCAAGACACAATGGCATCGCCAAGGAAAAAACAAAAACCTGATATGGACCTCCTAGTGTCCATACAGGCACCCCAATCAGCATCTGTGAATCCAGGCAGTCGTTTATTTGAGACAGATGGGAAGAATAAACCAAGAGCAGGTGACTTCTTTATATATCGGAGCAATTTCATAGCTGCCTGGTGATGTTCAAGCATGGGATTAGAAATGAATTGGCTTAGTTTATGGACAGCAAAGGCTAGATCAGGTCTAGTGCTAGTCAGGTAAATCAAGCGGCCAATTAAAACGCCTGAAACTAGTAGGATCAGGTAGTGGGGCAGACCCCTGTTTCTGAAGCTTTAAATTGTAGTCAAAAGGTGTGGAAGCTGGCTTGGCGGCTAATAAACCTGCATCTTCAAGCAATTCCAGGGCATATTTTCTTTGGAAGAGGGCAATTCCTTTTGAGCCACGAGCAAGTTCCATGCGCAAGAAATATTTTGCATCTCCAAGGTCTTTAATGGTGAATTCAGAATGCAGCTGATCTTTGATGTGTTCAATGTCAGTAATGTTGTTGCCTGTGATAAGAAGATCATCAACATAGACTAAAACTGCTGTAAAATGTGAGCTGTGAGACTTGGTAAATAGTGAGTAGTCGGCCTTGGACTGAGTGAATCCTTCTTTAGATAGAAAGGCTGTAAGTTTGAAGTTCCACTGCCTACTAGCCTGTTTAAGGCCATATAAGGATTTAATAAGTTTGCAAACCTTTGTAGACTTGTGAGGGATGTCCAAGCCAGGAGGGACCTGCATGTAAACTTCTTCATGGAGATCCCCATGAAGAAAGGCAGTATTTACATCAAGTTGTTTTAGGTACCAATTATTTGCTGCTGCAAGGGCAAGAACCACACGAATTGTTGTCATCTTGGCAACAGGACTAAAGGTCTCTAAGTAATCAAGGCCCTCCGTTTGATTGTATCCCTTGGCAACTAACCTTGCCTTATGTCTCTCAATACTCCCATCTAACTTGTATTTAACTTTGAATACCCATTTGCAACCAATTGCTTTCTTTCCAAGGGGTAGATCAGTCAAGATCCATGTGCCATTGTCTTTGAGGGACTGCAACTCACTCTGGATGGCTTGTTTCCAGCAGTCATGGGCAATTGCACTCTTATAACTTGTTGGTTCAGTGTGAGTAGAAATGGCTAAAGAAAACTGCTTGTAAGATGGTGACAAGTTGTCATAGGTGATGACATTAGACAAGGGGTGCTGAATGCCTGAAGATGATTGTAAGGTTATTGATTTTGAGAGGTTGCAATGATACTCCTTGAGGTATGATGGAGCTTTTCTGTCTCTAGAAGATTTTTTGGTGAGGATAGCTGGGGCAGGTGCCACAGGTGCACCAGGAACCTGAGCTGTAGAATTATCATTTTGGGCAGTATTTGGCATAGTTAAATTAGGCATTGTTGATGCAGTGGATTGTGGGTGGTAAGATGATGAATTAATGTCATGAGCAGTGTTAAGAGAAGGTTGTGTGATGACATGTGGTATGCTGAAATTTGATGGATGATCATCAAGGAAATTATCACTGATGGTAAACATATCAGTTTCAGTGGCAGAACTGTGGCTAGCAACAAATTCAGGGGAAATTGAGGCTGGACCAGAATTGTTGAAAGCCTGATATGGAAAAATTTGTTCATGGAAACTCACATGTCTAGATAGAAAAATTTCTCTAGATTGTAGATCATATAGTATGTGTCCTTTTGTGCCTCTTTTGAAGCCAATGAAAATGCATTGTCTAGCCCTGCTATCTAATTTTTTTCTACCAGCTGAAATTGTAGCAGCATAGCATAGGGAACCAAAAACCTTTATATGAGATAGGTCAGGTAGCTGATTGTTGAGCACAACATATGGTGACCTATTGGAGAGGTAAGAGCTAGGCAACCTATTTAATAAGAAAACTGCATGTCCTACAGCATAGTTCCAAAAACATGTGGGAATGTGGCTTTGAAACATCAATGTTCTAGCAATAGCTAGAATACTTTGATGTTTTCTTTCCACAATAGCATTTTGCTGTGGTGTTTCAACACAAGATGTTTGATGGATGATGCCTGTGTGCTTGAAAAAATTATGCATAACAAACACTTGTCCATTGTCACTTCTAACTATTTTAACAACAGCATTATACTGAATTTGAACCATTTTAATAAAAGATTGTAATAAAGAAGGTGCCTCAGATTTGAGCTTCATGCAATAGAGCCAAGTAAATCTAGATTTGTCATCAACTATTGTGAGAAAATATTTATGACCAAGCATGGATGCAACTGAGTTTGGTCCCCAAATATCAACATGTATAAGTTCAAAACAATTTTCTGCCACACTAGTGCTTAAAGAAAATGATTTTTTTTTTGAATTTGCCAAATTGACAAGCAACACAATGAGAATTCAGATTGATACAAGTGACATCAGGGAATTGATTGTGCCTTATTTGCAATTTATCCTTAGAAGGATGGCCTAATCTCATATGCCAAATATCTGATTTGGTAAAAGAATTAGAAAAAATACAGGCATTTATTTGTGCATCTGCAGGTCCTGGTGCCTTGATGCTTATTTCAGAAACTTGTGGAGGAGCATTCATTGCATACAACCCATCTGCTAAGTCAACATTGCCAATCATCTTCAAGGAATTCAGGTCCTGAATATCACATCTTGTGGTGAGAAATGTAAGTGAGCAGTTTAAGGTACGAGTGAGTTTGGAGACTGAAATTAAATTGAAGGTAAATTGAGGTATGTAGAGAACATTTGTGAGATAAAATTCATTTGAGAAAATAACAGAACCAGATATGTGAGATAGTACCTTAGTGCCATCGGGTAGGTGGACTTGGATGGGTGGGATTTGGTGGTAATTATGGAACATGGATAAGGAGGAGCAGACATGGTCTGTAGCTCCTGTATCTATGATCCATTTATGTTTAGCTATGGTACATGAAAGAGTGAAAATGTTACCTGACTGTAGTTGTGGCCTGGTGGAGATTTGGTTGGTGGTGTGTGTGGAGGGGTGCTGTGATTCATGATGTTGTAGAAGAGCAAGGAGCTTCATGCTTTGTTCCTTGGAGAATGATACAACTCCATTATCATGTTGCACATCATTTTTAGGAGGAAATTGACTTGTGGAGTCAGCTCTATCATCAGAATTTTCAGGAGTGGTGATCATGCTATTTATCCGTGCTTGAGTCCTAGTGTTGGACCATTTTAAGTGATCAGGGTAGCCAGGGGGGTAACCATGTTTGTGGAAGCATTTTTCAATCGTATGTCCTGTAGTATTGCAGAAAATGCAGAATTTTGAAGAAGGTTGGCCCCTACCAGCATTGTTTCTGCCACCCCTAGAAGAAACAGAACCTCTGCCTCTGCCTCTTGAAGCTGAAGGAACTCTAGCCTGTTGCTGTTTCTGTTGTTCAGAATTGCTAAACAGAACCACAGATTCCATTGAAGGAGAATTGAGTTGTCTTTCTTGTTCAATGAGCAAGGAAAAAATTTCATGGATTGGAGGGAGAGGTTTCAGCATCATAACCTGAGTTCTAATATGAGTGTATTGCTCATTAAGTCCTCTCAGAAACCTAATAGAGTACTCATTTGCCCTGTATTTTCGAATAACTCCAAGGCCACAATTGCAAAGATTAACACATGTACAACTTGGAATTGGCATAAAACTCTCAAGTTCTTCCCACAGAATCTTGAGTTTTGTGAAGTAATTTGTGATGGACAATTCACCTTGTTTGATGGAGTAAAGTTCCTCTTGTAGAATGGCAGTCCTGAAAATGTCTCCCTGGTGATATCTACTCTTTAAATCAAGCCATAGTTGATGACAGTCATCCATCCATATGACGCTTTGATAGATCTCAGGACTAAGAGACCGAGTTATCCAAGAAAGTATGTATGTTACACTTGTCCCAGGCTGCATAAGTTGGATCAGATGCTGAGGGTTTTGTGATTGTGCCATCTATGAACTTCAGTTTATTCTTGCCTTTCAAAGCAAGTCTCATTGCTCTCTCCCACGTGTGATGATTCTGAGGAGTTAGAGTGGTGGATATTAAGGAAGCTCCTGGGTTTTCTCCAGGATGCAGATAATATGGATCCAAGGTAGAGGATCTTGTGGCTGAGTGGTGGATGCATTTCCCATTCTCAGTAGTTGTTGTAATTGATGAATTTGTTGAAGCAAGAACTCTTGATTGTGTGCTTCATTGGAAGGTGGATTGGAACCGGATTCCTCCATTGGAGAACAAGGATGAAAGAAAAGGAAGAAGGTAATACAGGTAGCAAAAGAAAACTTGAATTGCAGCAATTATTCAGCAGCAAGAAAAATTCAGCGATGAATGTGAGCATTAACCAGCAAGATGAGTTGAATTAGATGATAAAGAACCTGTGATGAATGTAGAGGGAAGCGGAAGCAGTAGATAGCGAGTGATACCATGTTGGATTTGACAAATCCATTGATGCTGCCATTGTTATACAGCAATGAAGAGAAAGCAAGAAAAGTAAAATCAGCACATAGCTTTGAGAACGAGAATGAAACTTTGTATCTGTGTATTAGAATTGATAATTGATCAAGAGAAGTACAAGGTATATATATATGAATCAGGTTGGCTATAAACAGCTGTTATGAATAACAAACCTAAACAAAATCTGTAACTAACTTTTAGCCAATGACAGTTACTTGCATAGCAAGAAAACTGTTTTATTCTTTCTCTTGTATTAATTGGTGCTACCAAGACTGATGGTATGTTTCTTTCTTTCTATCTTTGTTGTATGTTAATTAATTTCCTTCATATCATTCTTTCAATATGTTTTCATGTGATGTTGATATTCGCGTTACAAGTGAGTTTTCACGCATGAATAAAAATAAAGGATAGGGTATGTGATTTGAATGAGAAAAAATGTGTTTGAAATACTAAAATATAATAGTGTTGATGCATTTTTTTTAAAGAAGGATTAATACTATTCGCACAAATGTTAATACCTTCTTTCGTAAAGGTTGATTCCATTTGGCATTGGCAAAACATTCATTTTGTCATTTTCCTCACTATTTTAATATTTGGCATGTATTTATGGTCTAAAAGTAATAGAACTGAATCTAAATGTACATAATATTTTTCTCACGTACTTCGATATTCATCAATACGTAAATTAGTGTATGGTATTTATATATTAAGCCATAGGTATATAAAACATTTGCCTTGATTTATGTATACTATGTTTGCACATCTTAAATTCACAAAACATTTTCCTAAAATCATAAGAATTGCGGTTTGTAAGTTTAAGTTCAGGAAATAATTATGTAAAAGTTAATAGATTCGGTTTAAATTACAAAATATAAGTGAAGGCTACGGGACCTCCTAAAAAAATAGAGGTATAATATTTTTTAAAAAAAATTAATTAAACTAAGAAAAAAATTAATTTCATCTATTTTGATTTAAGTATCATTATAAATTTTATATTTAGATTCACTTTTTTTCCCCTTAATTTGACATCAAATCTTATTCTTAAAATTTATTTATTTTTTTATTTTCGTAAACAACTACCTTAATATGTAAATTCTTTCTTTAGATGAAAAGATAATTATGTTTGGAAATAACAATATTTTGGATCAAATTAAAAGAAAAAAATAATTAATTTTAAATATAATATGCTTAATTAGGTGAAAAAAATTAATTTTAATTGGTTAAAAAAAAAAAAGAAGTATCATATCTCATATTTTTAGCGGCACGGCAGTCTTCACTTAGGATATATGTATTAATTTTTAAAAAAAATTGTAATTTGGATACTTGTTCCTACGTACGGAACAAAATTTTCAAATTTAAGGATGTGTGAAGGAAAAATATCAACAGAAAAGAGAACCTCTTCCCTCATATTGAGTTGTCCATCCTTATGCCAGATTAATTGAAGTTAAAAATTATAGATACTAGTTATTTAAACAAAAAATATAATTCCATCACAAATTCTCTTTTATTTTTTTTTTAGCAATTATTTATTTCATTTAACTTTTGTATAATCTTTTTTTTTATAGGAAATGGCAATGGAAAAGTTGGAAAGCTAACTTATATGGAGAAACATCTTCCAACCTTGCCCACATTGGGAGCAAGGCAGGATGCATTCGATATTCATTTTGAATGGGATGCTGATTTCGGAATTTCAGGAGCTTTTTACATTAAAAACTTTATGCAATCTGTATTACCATATTTAAACTCTTGTTTAAAAGTTAGTTAGGCTGTTAGCATATCAGTTAGCAATAGCATGTGTTAGTCAGTTACTTTGTTAGCTAGCTGTAATGTGGGTTGTGATGGGTTACCCAACCCAATGACCTCTATAAATACTTTTGTACATACTAGTTGAATTCAGATTGAAGAATTATTCAGTTCAACAATTTTCTTTCTCTTTCTTTCATTTTTTATCTCTGGTTCAACAGAGAAAATTTCAGATCATGAAGTTTATGATGGTATCAGAGCTCCTTTAAGGAGTTCTGCTGCGCATCTTTCTCATATCCTTTTTTCTCTTTCTCTTGAGTGTGAGAAATTGTTGCTGATTAAGATTCAATCCTTGATCGCACGACAGGTTCTGAAAGTTGCTTCAGTTTTGTTTTGGGATTTCCTCAGAGTTACTCCAAAATCTTCCTCATTTGCTTCGAATTTTTTTTTCTTCTCTTTGAGCTGAGAGATCATTTTTCTTTGCGCAAAGAATTATGGATGAAATACATCAGAATCAGATCGCTGTGAATCAAGGTCCAGAACCTCAAATCCGAGCTTCGAGCCCATATTATCTCCATCCGAATGAAACTCTTGGAGTAGCACTGGTTCCAACTCAGTTCAACGGAAAAAACTATCACTCCTAGTCCAGGATCATGAAGATGTCTTTGAAGGCCAAGAATAAGTTGCAATTTGTTGATGAAAGGATTTTTAAGCCTGCAGCTGCAGATCCTATGTTTCAGGCATGGGACCGATGCAATACTATGGTGATTTCATGGCACTTTGTCTCTAAGTCCAGAGATTATGGAAAGTGTGATGTGGAGTGAAAACGCAAGGGATCTATGGAACGAACTTCGTAGGCGCTATTACCAAGGAGATCTGTACAGAATAGTTGATTTACAAGAGGAGTTGTACTCACATAAACAAGGTGATACCTCAATTACTGCATACTTTACCAGATTGAAAACAATTTGGGAGGAATTAGATAATTTTAGACCAATTCCTGGTTGTGGTTGTATGATACCTAACTGCAATTGTGGCTTAGGGATAGTTAGATCCTATAGGGAGCAAGATTATATTGTAAGGTTCCTTAGAGGATTGAATGAACAATATGCTGTGGTGAGATCACAAATAATGTTGATGGATCCTACACCTAGCATTGATAGAGTATTTTCATTACTCATACAGCAAGAAAGGTAGATGAATATAGATATGAATGAGTCTCAAGTGATGGCTCAGTTTAGTGAGACATCTGGAAGAGGAAATTCAGGTTCTGCTTTGAGAGGCAGATCAAGAGGAAGAGGTGGAAGAACAAAAGGCCTTGGACAGGGCCGTGGACAAGTAGCAAAAGGAAGCACATGGTCCTGCACTCATTGTGGTAAAGCAGGCCATCTAGTGGACAGATGTTGGGTGCTATATCCACATTTGAAACTAAAGACAATGAACAACAATGTCAATAATTGCTCAGCAGAGACAGTTGCAGAGGATTTGAATGATGTAGATGCTGCTAGTGAGGTATCTCACAAGGATTTATGTGATGACTTGATTTCTTTGTCTGCAGATCAGAGGAAAGCATTAATGGCATTTCTGCAGCAGCATGATTCAAAACCCTCTGCATCCATAAACTACATAACCACTGAAACCTTAACACAAAATAATCCTGCAGGTATAACCAGTGTTCAGTCTCCTAACATTTTTCATCAAAATTCCTGGATCATTGACACAGGTGCCACTGATCATGTCTGTAATTCCTTAGACCTTTATCATCATTTTAAGCACATTAAGCCTATTATAGTGACACTCTCTGATGGCACTCATGTCACAGCCACGGTTTCTGGTACAATTAGTTTCACATCTCATTTTTACCTTACAAATGTCCTATATTTGCCAAGTTTCAAATTCAATCTCATTTTTGTGTCTAGATTGACATCTGCACTGCATTGTAAACTAAGCTTTTATGCAAAACACTGTGAGATTCAGGACCTATATACTATGAAGAAGATTGGTGCAGCTGAGAGAGTTAATGGCCTATACAATAGCATGCACAGCAAGACCAAAGCAACCTGATCCTGTTTCTGCTTCAGTGGCAGCAATTAGTCATTTTTCAGCAGCAAAGCTGTGGCACATGAGGCTTGGCCATCCATCTTTAGAGAGATTGACATTAATGAAGAATATGTACCCTTACATTCAGACAAATAAAGGCAGTTTGTCACCATGTGAAACCTGCCACTATGCCAAACAGAAAAAGTTACCATTTACTCTTAGCCAAACCATATCCAATTGTATCTTTGACCTTTTACATGTAGACATATGGGGGCCCTTAGCATTTCCCTCTAGCTTTGGCCATAAATACTTCTTGACTATTGTTGATGATAAATCAAGATATACATGGATACATTTTATGAGATTGAAATCAGAAGCTGCAGATTTATTAAAGTCCTTTATCCTAATGGTGCAAAGATAGTTTAATGGCCTTGTTAAAATCATAAGATCAGATCATGGTCCTGAATTCAACCTTAACTAATTTTATGCTCAGCATGGCATAATCCATCAACTCAGTTGTGTTGAAACTCCACAGCAGAATGGTGTGGTTGAGAGAAAGCACCAACATATTCTGGCAGTAGGTAGGGCATTACTGTTTCAATCCAATCTTCCCAAGCATTTTTGGCATCATGCCCTTGCACATGCAATGCATTTAATCAATAGGTTGCCAACCCCATTTCTCAAGGATTGCAGTCCTTTTGAGGTCCTTTATTCCCAAAAACCTGACTTATCCAACCTAAAAACCTTTGGCTGTTTATGTTTTGCCACTACTTTAACTGGCAAAAGAAAGAAACTAGATTCAAGAGCACGAAAATGCATTTTCCTGGGTTTTACCCATGGAACCAAAGGGTATCTACTGTTTGACCTGCACAACAGGGAGACCTTCATTTCAAGAAATGTATTTTTCTATGAGGATGTATTTCCTTATCAGCCATTTGAAACATCAGCCAGTGTTGCAGATGATATCAGCACAATATTTCCTACTTCACTATCACTTGTGACCACCCTATCACCTTTCCAGTCTCATGACAACTCCTCTGATTCCATTGAGGACCAACCTTCCATCTCACCCAAACATCTCAGTGGTCACACTCCACACCCTTCCATGCCCATTTCCAATCAACCTTCATCAAATTCTAACTCCACACCTGTTCCCTCCCCAGCTTCACTACCTGCATCTTCATCCCAAATTCCCCTTGACCATAACCAACCATACCCTACCTTATCCACATCTCCCCACACCTCTCCTGTCCATGAGCAGCCTTAACCTACTAAAGTTCAGGAGCAGTCAACTTCAGCATGGCAACCTAGGCTTTCTGGAAGAATTATTAAGGTTCCAGCATACTTGGAAGATTACAAGTGTAACATGGCTATTACCTCTCAGCCTGCATCATCCTCACTGCCCAGGTATCCCCTTTCCCATTTTATTTCCTACTCAGCATTATCTCCATCTCATAAAGCATTCTCTTTAGCCATTTCTTCCACCACCGAACCTAAATCCTTTAAAGAGGCAATGAATCATGCTTGCTGGAGGGATGCCATTGCTGTTGAACTCAATGCTCTGCATGCAAATCAGACTTGGCAACTCACTTCTCTTCCAACTCGCAAGAATGCAATTGGGTGTAAATGGGTTTTTAAAACCGAATTCAAACCAGATGGGTCCATAGAACGTTACAAAGCACGACTCGTGGCCAAGGGTTACACACAAACGGATGGAATTGATTATAAGGAAACCTTTAGCCCGGTGGTTAAGATGACCACTTTGCGTGTCCATTAATCAATGGGTGGTTCCTTCATCAGCTAGACGTTAACACCGCGTTCCTTCACGGTGATCTTCATGAGGAGGTGTATATGGTGCCATCTATAGGGTTGACTCTTCCTGCACCTCATCTGGTTTGCCACTTTATGGACTGAAGCAAGCTAGCCGCCAGTGGAACGAGAAATTAACTTCAGTCCTGCTACAACACGGTTATACTCAATCCAAATCAGATTATTCTCTATTTTCCAAAACCAATGGCAGCTCCTTCACGGCTATTTTGGTTTATGTCGACGATTTGGTGATTGCTGGAAATGATCTCGATGCTATTCAGTCCCTCAAGGATCTGCTTCATAGTCGTTTCACGATAAAAGACCTTGGCATCCTCAAGTACTTTCTTGGCATGGAAGTTGCACGCAGCTCAAAGGGGATTGCTCTTTACCAGCGCAAGTACACCCTTGATTTGCTGACTGAAACTGGCCTCCTAGCCGCACGACCAGCAACCACTCCCATGGATTACACCGAGCGCATTTCTAAGGAGAGTGGTGATCCTCTTCCTGATTCCGGTATCTATCGCTGCCTCATTGGTCACTTTATTTATCTCACACACACACACCTTGACATCTCCTATGCTGTAAATAAGCTCAGTCAGTTTCTCTCTTGCCGAACCTCCCTGCATCTTCAAGCAGGTCAACGTATCCTTCGCTATTTAAAGGCCACTCCTGGCACTGGATTGTTCTTCTCCTCCCAGTCCACGCTGCAGTTACAAGGATTTTCTGACTCTGATTGGGGGCGTGTCTTGATACGAGACGTTCTGTCACTGGATACTGTTTCTTTCTTGGTTCGGCGCTCATTTCGTGGAAGAGCAAGAAGCAGTCTGTTATTTCTCGCTCTTCCTCTGAGGCTGAGTATCGTGCCTTAGCCCACACGGCTTGTGAAGCTCAGTGGATTCTCTATCTGTTGACTGATTTTGGTGTTTCCATCCCTCCGCCAGTGCTGTTCTGTGATAATCAGTCCGCGCTACACATTGCTGGCAATCCGGTGTTTCACGAACGCACCAAACATATTGAGCTCGATTGTCATTTGGTCCGCGAGAAGCTTCAGGCTGGCATCCTCAGCTTACTTCCTATAGCTACTTCTGTCCAAGGGGCTGACCTTTTCACTAAGGCCTTAGCCCCCGATCCATTTAACGCTTTAAAATCCAAGCTGGGTATGGTGGACTTTCATACTCCAGCTTGAGGGGGGGTATTACCATATTTAAACTCTTGTTTAAAAGTTATTTAGGCTGTTAGCATATCAGTTAGCAATAGCATGTGTTAGTCGGTTACTTTGTTAGCTAGCTGTAATGTGGGTTGTGATGGGTTACCCAACCTAATGACCTCTATAAATACTCTTGTACATACTAGTTGAATTCAGATTGAAGAATTATTCAGTTCAACAATTTTCTTTCTCTTTCTTTCATTTTCTATCTCTGGTTCAACAGAGAAAATTTCAGATCAAGAAGTTTATGAATCTGAGTTCTTCCTTGTTAGTTTGAAGCTTGAAGACATTCCAAATCACGGAACCATTAACTTTGTCTGCAACTCATGGGTTTACAACTTCAAACGTTACAAAAGGGACCGCATTTTCCTTGCTAATGATGTAAGCCTTTTTATCTAACAAGCCGGTCATATTATTTAAACACTATTAATTTTTTTTTCTCTAACGTTTTCAATAATGTTTAGTTCTATTTGTTTTCGTTATTGATAAAACTTACCTCACATTCCTTTCTCAAAACATACAATAACACATGATTATATATTTCTCTTGAGATGAATATAAATTTTTAATTTTTAAATTACTTATTAAAAACAAAATGTGCACGCGTCATTATATAAGTTATAAAATGGATGTAATAATGATATAGTACTTGTTCTAAGTTTAATGGTTTGCTATCTTGCTCTCTCTCATCAATTATTAGTGTCTCTTATGAGCTAAGAAATGATGCTAATTAAATATACATATTGCAGACGAATCTACGTGTGCCCCCAGCAAAATGTGATGGCTTAAAAGCACAATTTTTTTTGAATTAATTACACTGAAAAGGGTGTCATTTGATATAAAAGGAAATATTTTTATTAATTAAAGACTACACTTTATAGTTTAAGACTACCCTTAAGTAAGTAACCATTCAACAAAGTGTAGTCTTAGTTTCATAATATACTACTAGATATGTTACACTTTTAACAAGTGTTGCTTTTAAGACAAATGTTACACTTTTAAAGTTAATGCATCATTTTAGTGAAGTGTTAACCTTAAATATTATGAAGTTTAACTTTTGGTCTATAAAAATGTTACATTGCACACTTTTGAAGTGTAGTTAATAATAAATTGTAGGCATAACTCAAAAATTTTAGTTGCTGACTTTTTTTATATATGGTTGTTTGGGTTATAGGTTTTTGACTCATTATTTTGTTGAGTTTGACAATATACATGTGATAAAAAAAGTCATTCAAATAAATTAACCTACCTTTTTATTCTTTACTTCGTCCATTATATTACCAAAATACTCTCTAAATGTAAACATTTCCTTGTTCAATAATTTATTCTTCTAAAAAAAAATTCTAAACCCTAAAAACCAGATTCACCTAGCCCTCTAATGTCAAATTTTACGTTTGCCAATTTCAACCTTTCCACTCACCCACCCATTATCAATGGAGGGACTAATAAGGGGATGTAATGATTACTTTTAAGAGAGCCTTGTTTAAAAGTTATTTTAGAAGAGTGATAGTGAAATGGTTAAGAAGGATCACCCTGCCCCCCTTGTCACTAAAAACTTCCATTTTGTGACTCTTCAAATTGAGGGGTGAGAGTCAAGGATGGAATGGGTACATGTCCCTTCCCTTTCTTAATCAAAACATCTAAGCAAAGGAATGACATCACTCCCTTCCCTTTCTTATTAACCTCTCCCCTCCCCTCATCTATAATACTCTCAAACCTGCCCTTAAGGATAAACCCATTAGCAACACTTTGTCATTATTATCTTTTTTGTGATTTAAATTATTTATAACTTGATTAATATATTTTTTTAATTTCTAAATGTGAAACTTCTTTTTTTGCATACGTATTATTAATTCTTGCATCCATTATCTAAAATTTTGGATGTCTCACCGTATTGTAGACCTATCTTCCTAGTGAGACTCCTAAAGCATTAGTTAAGTACAGAGAAGAAGAATTGGAAAATTTAAGAGGCGATGGAACAGGGGAACGGAAGGAATGGGATAGGATCTATGATTATGATGTCTACAATGATTTGGGCAACCCAGACAAGAAGGATGAATTAGCTCGCCGTATTCTTGGAGGGGCTAGGACTTATCCATACCCTCGCAAGGAAGAACGGGTAGAAAAGCGACAAAGAAAGGTTCAAAATTATAATTTTTTAAGGGTTAATTAAGTTTTTAGTCCCCGTAAAATTGAAAAGTTTGATTTTAGTCCCTCAGTGAAATTTTTAGTCCCTACAAAATCAAACTTCAAAATTTTACAGAGACTAAAAATTTCACTGAGAGACTAAAACCAAGCTTTTCAATTTTATAGGGGCTAAAAACTTAATTAACCCTAATTAATTTGAGTTGAATTTATACTTAAATATAAATTCATTTTAAATCAAAACCAATCTAAATTTAATATAATTTCATAAGTAAATGACTATTTAAAGATGTGATCTTTTAGAATTAAATAAAATGAGATTTAATTTGATGGGAATATTAATTTTTAATTAAAAATAGATTTCAATATTAATTATGTTCATTCTAAATTATATAATATATTACGTAATTAAAAATATAATTTGATTTGATTGAAGTTTAAGCTTAAAATTACGTAAGTTCTTATCAAATTCTACAAATTTTGAAAGATTTCCAAACTAAAAGAGCCAAATCTCACATGAATAATTAAAATAATTTCCTATTCATTAAAATAACCAAACACAATATATTTAATAATAGTTTTACTTCTATATAAAGTTATTGTAAGATTTCAACTGCTTTTGGTCACTATTCTCAATTTTTAATTATATATTGCACACATACTTTTTTTCTTGCTTTTCTCTCTCATCAATAATTTAATCATTTTACCTTAGTATTTAGGATAGTAACGTGAAACTGCTTATGAGCAATTTTTAACTTTTGTACTTAGAGAGTATAACTTTTAATCTAAAATCAATTTTAATATTTTTCTACTCTAAATGTACATTAATTACGCAATCTAATTGTTAAATCACTCATTTAGGGTAAAATATATAGTTTAATTACGTGTACTAACAATATTTTTTTATATTATTATCAAATCAAAACTTAACATAATAACATAAATGATTGATTCTCGTTCCCCTTATTTAAAAAGTTATGTATAATGTAACATCCCAATTTTTTTTCTTACGAAGAATTTTGCGTAATAAATAAAAATGAGTCAATTATTGATGACTGGAAAATTAAATTATAAAATGTATTTTCAAGGAATGCCAGTCAAAATAATGGTTTCGAGCGAGATTTGGCCCAATTTTCGGTCATCACCGGAATTTAATTACGTATCAAAGATATCCGTAGAACACACTTTTATGAAAATAAATTTACGAATATTTTAGATTGACTTAAATTCCATATCAGAAAAATTACTAGATCAAGATAATGTGTCCGAATAATTTGTAAGACATCCGTACATGAATAGTTAACGACCGAACACGATCAAACACGAGCGAAAACCAAGCCACATGGCTTTGCCATCAGGCAAGTCTCTCACGAGACTCACTCCCTCACACTCTCACAGTTCACACACACAAAAACCAAAAAGGGGTCAACAAGTCAAAGCCTCATCCAAGCACTATTCAAGCAAGCTTATCCTAATCCAATTTAAATTCTTGCCTTTAAAATAGCCAAGGCCACTAACCTGCTTTCCTATAAATAACCACTTCGTGGCTTTCATTTTCTCATTTCTTGATCTGTTAGCTTTTGCTTAAATACGCCCCATTCGTGCACTCTATCGTTACGCTGACGTAGCAGGAAAAAGCCAAGCACTCGTGGGAACTTCTTCTCCACACCCTCACCATCAACAAAAACTCTTAGGACGTGGGTAAACCTAGCTTACTCACCTCTTTGGTGATCATTACGTGTTGTGTGTAATATATGAAAATATTATTTATTATGTGATAGGTGTTATGTTAACGATGCATGTATGATTTTGTGTTTTCTTGGAGTTGAAAATAGGTTGTAGTGGTTGTTCGAATTCTGTGGTGAAGCCCTAAGAAGTGTGCATGGGAATGGTTTTGAAGAAAATGGGGGAGGAAGTGAAAGCCGCAAAGCTGTGACCTTGTTTCATGCCCAGGGCACTGAGCGGCCTGGGTAGTTTACATTCGGTAACAGTATGTTACGCTCAGGGCGTTAAGCAGCCTGTAACATCCCGATTTTTTTCCTTAGGAAGATTTTGCAAACTTTATGGATTTTTGGCCTAATTAAAAAGCATAAAGGAAAATGATTATGGGGCGGGGGAAATTATTTACAAGATCTAATTCCCTTAAAATTGGATAAAGTCGTGGAATCACGGTCTCGCCGAGCACCGCGAGGTCCATGCCCGTTTTCGGTCAAAATGGAAATCCTGTTAGGTATCGAAGGGATCTGTGAAAAATAAGCTGACGAAAACAAGTTCCCGGATACCTTGTTTCGGTACGCCATCCTGACCGAAAAAATTCGTTGATTGCGGATATGTGTTCAGAATATTTTTCGGTTATCCGTACATGGGTAAATGGTTACCAAACACGATCAAACGTGACTGAAATTGAACACAGGGCCAAGATATTTTGGATAATTATAATAAAATAATAATAAAATAATAAAATAATTAATAATTAAATAAATAATTAAGCAGGGGGCCACGACTATAAAAGGGCCCCCTAATGTAAAAAGAAAAATTTCAGAACTTTACTTACTTTCTTTCAGTTTGTCCCCACTTCTAGTATTGTTCGTGCACATAGCTGAAGCGCTGCCGGACTCCCAAAAATTCCTTGAAGCATGCCACTGTGACGAGGAATTTCTCCGCAACCACCTTATCAACTCCAAATCTGCATAGGAAGTGGGTAACTCTAAGCCCACTGTCTATGTGATTTTGTTTATGATTTTCTATGTGTTTTTATATATGTTTGACTGTAAAAACTTTAAGTAGGAGAGATTATATGGCAAAGAGGGTTTTTGGAAATTTTAGCAAAAGAAACGTGTAAAAAGGAGAAATTTTCCTCCCAAAAAGGGGAGGAGAAATTTTCTCCCCTTATTTGTTTGTCTGCCCTCAACATTATATCTCCCCCATATTGATATTATCAATCTTATCGTGTCCTAACTTTTCACAAGGAAAAAGATGCAAGACAAATAATAGATAAGATATAAAGCACATCTCTCACTATTTATATCCTCCCCCTATTTAGTCATTAAAAAGATTTTTCCTTGATTTTTAGCACTTATCTCCATATATATGCATACAAGTAAAAAAACACATCTCCCCCTTTGTTTTTCAATGAGATCATCTCATGATTTTATCTCCTTTGAGAATCAAATGGTTTAAGCAAGATGTAAATCATGTGATAGACAATAACCACTTGAAGACATTCATAATTGAGATATGAAAGGGGTATAAATCACGGAGTTCAATGTGCGTACCTTGCAATGCATTGTGAACAATGCTAGAGGATATGAAAGTGAAGAGTATGTACCTAATTTTCTTTAGGGTCCATTAGAGGATTTTCTAGCAACACAAAACACTTGCCAGCCATAGATGCCACTTGAAGATCATGTTTACCGCTTGTGTATTTTGGTTTGTTGTTTTGGGAAATGATCTTCTTAACTTACCACTTGTAAGCATTGTATAATCCTCTTTAGTTGAAGATTAAGGCTCCCCCTTAATTGATGCATGTTCTCAAAATACATTCACAAACATGTAGTATGCATATTCAACAAAGCAATGTCATGGTATATGGTTATCTCATAGAAGCATATGATCAAATTAAGCAATTAGAAGCTTAGGTATATGACATACTATGACATCTTGAGCTCCCCCTTTCAAAAATAGTTTTTCAAAAAATTCTCCCCTAAGATATGTATAAGAAATATATTTTCCTTGAGAGAAAGCATGTGGGGAATTCCAATCAAAACCACTTGTTATTCTTAGGACAACATGTGTTAAGAAATTTTAAATACCACTTGTTAATAGAAATCAGAGCAAGCACAGTGGTGAGAACTTGTGGTGGCAAGGGAGCATAAATAAATTTAGCTTTAAACACACACTTGTTATTTATCACTTGTTGTTTATATGAGCCACATTTCAAGTTATCACAATGGTGCAAGCATATTGGAGCAAACATAGCTATGTGTACCAAAGCATGATATGGATGTAAAACCAAGCATTTCAACTTTTCGATCATAAGGGCACATGTTATAAGGATAAAGAAATATTATCTAGTACGATCCACCCTATATTTCATGACATAATTAAGAGATGTAATTCAAATAAGATGATTTTCGTGAAGATGATGATTTGAGAAAACATATGTCATGATAAACATATTTTGGGGACAATGTATAAGCATTCAAGTATCATATTGTCCATAATATAAGATAATCATGTAAGACTAGGGATAGAGATACTTATTGTAGTTGATTGGATGTGATGTTCCTCTTGAGTGATCCTTTGAGCTTTAGCCTTCGTCTTTGAATGTTCCATTCCATTGTATGTAATGAGATCTCTTTTAAGTTCTTGTTCATTCTAGCTCCTTTCAACCCCTCCTTGATTCACTTGGGCTTGTATCTCACTTGCAAAGATCTTGATGCATGCTTTTAAAAGTAGAGAAAAACTATGAAAGTTCTCCAAATCATTAGTTAGCATCAAAAGCCATTTTAACAAGCACAATATAGGTTGATATATCAAACACTTGCAAATATAATCATTTGATGCATTATCAACCATCATGCTAAGAGAATCATAATCCCTTGAATCCGAAATGATTTAGACATATTTCACATAGAGATTCAAGAGTAAAAGAAGGATTTATGATCATTATCAAGACATATATATAAACCTAGTTCCATCAATGATCACATAAGGCATACATTAATAATTACCAAAAGGAATCACACATGTCAATCAAGATTACAAGCTCTACATCATTATCCCTTAATATGCATGTTTTAAAAAAAAAAAGGAATTTTCCTTTTGTTATATGAAAAAGTTGTACATAGTTTCCTTTGAATTTATGTTTTTCCCAAAAGATGATATGCAATATATAATCAGAGACTAGCATAGTACAAATAAAACAATTTAACAAATTTCTTTTCATTTTACCCTTTCCCTTTAGACATTATTAAAACATGGTAAGTATCCATTTTTGATCAAAGGAAGAAGATATGCATAACCAAAAAAAAAAAATTAAATGATGCAATCACGGATATTCGGACTTTTAAAAGTCGTCAAACAAAGAGAATCACATGCATCATAAACTATTATAACTCAAATTCAAGTTCAAAGCATATTGTCCAAGGAATAATCAATGTTTATGGACATAAGGGATCAGGATTAATAAACATAGTATTAAAGGATAAGAGGGTTAGAAATGATATCACCGAAAGTGTGCTTCTTGTGGTTGTATTGATTGTTCAAGGCATTAAGCTCCCAATCTCCCTTTAATATCTCAGACCCTTGGTCATTCGAATGGCTAGACTTGATCATTCGAATGAGTCTCTAGTTTCACCAACCCGAGAGCAAACTTTCTTTGTCATTCGATTGAATGGCCTTGGTCATTCGAATGACATAACCTACTGTAAGTTGTCATTCGAATGAATTCTTCGGGTCATTCGAATGGCTTCACATTTTGAGCTCTCTGTTTCTGAATTTTCTTCATTCATTCGAATGACATCCCATTGTCATTCGAATCCCTCTGCATTCTGGCACAATTTTTGTTTCCTCTCTGCCTTCAGACAACTTTTCTTGACCCATTGACTTCTTGAATCTTCAATTAATGTATGGAGAGAGTAATTTCTCATGTAATGGAATACCTACAAAATATAGAAATTTTCTTTGGTATCCAAGAGTGTTGGATCCTTTGAGATTAGTTTTCAAGGATTTTCTCATAAGAATAAATGTTACAATGTGTAATTTGAGAAATAACTTGAATAGCTTATATCTATCATATTTCAATTACCATGTTAAATTTTGAGTGATATAGACAATTTGAAACATGATTAGGCATAGAGTGTGTCATATAAAATGATCATAAATAAAAGTAGACATGTATAACGCTAATGAGCATAATCATGTGCTTAGTGAATTATTCAAATGAGTATAAGCACATGATTGTATCAATTTTCTAAAGCCCACAAGAGATATACCTCCTTTTTGTTGATTCTTCAAGAGAATGTACAAGAGAGGTAATGGTATTTGATACCTTGGCCTTGGCAAATAAATGAACATTTTTCTTTGTTCACTGCTTCTCTTTTGTTGTTTTCAACCTTGGATGTTCATGGATATGAGGAGCTTTTCTTTAGTGCTTCATTCTTGTTTGATTGTGACAATTTCTTTTACGCCTTGGAAACAATTTATTTGATGGCTCTTCCTTGTTTTCTTCACCAATTAGTTCATCCTTTTGTGAAATTTTCTGTACAATTGAAGCACTTGGAAGACATTTTGGTACCCATTTCAACTTGGGTCCTTTTGGGTTAGTGTAGGCATTTTTATCATCTTTAGGAACCCAAACCAAATTATTTCTCATACAAGAATTTCGTCTATAATGACACAAATGAGAGATATGTCCTTGTTTTCCACAATAATTGCACACAATAGATTTTGATGACAATTTGATACTATTATAACATTCTAAGCCATATTTGTTGCAAGACATGTTTGATTTTTCACATTTAGAAATATTTGTCTTCTCTTCATTATCAATGGATAATAGACATGTAGTATCTTCATTTTTCTCAATTTAAGAAGACAATTCCTCAACTTAATTTTCAGGATCAATGCAATTTTCAAACATAGTTGAGGTTTCACATTTCAAGGTTATTTCCTCATCAAGAAAATATTTTCTAAGCAAACCAAGCTATTATTTCTAAATAGCAACAAATCATTGAGCAAATCATCATATGCACCTTTAATATTATCATAGGAAGGACAATGGTCAAGTTTTGCATTTTTTACCTCAAAGTCCTTTGAATCAACAATTTCCTCAATTGACTCCTCTTGATAATCATCTTTATCTTCATGCTCATCCAAGAAGGCTTCAAGAGGATGTCTTTTTGGGTCTTCCTCTTCTTGCTCTCTAATTTCAAATTTGTAATAAACATTGTCATAACAATAAAGAGCATTAAGAGTTTCCCAAATACTTTTGGCACTAGAGCAATGTTTAACCTTATCATAGATATTTTCACATAGACTATTTCTTAAGATTTGCATTGCTCTAATGTTTAAGGAAAATTGTTTCTTATCATAGTCATTCATTTCATGTGGGTGTTTGAGTATATCCATCAATCACAATATCCCACATATCAATATCTATTGCTTTTACATAGATATTTATTTTTGATTTCCATATCACAAAATATTCACCATCAAAGAATGGTGATTTAATAGATTCATACCAATCCATTTCTAAGCACTTAATAAGGTAACCAAACAATTAGGACCTTTAACTCTAAGCGGTTAAGCTTTTTCCAGAGCACGAAGCTCTGATACCACTTGTTGGTCTTGGTAACCAATGCCCAAGAGGGGGGGGGTGAATTGGGTATTTAAGAAATTATTCCTATTTCAACAAATATTGTATTTTCATGCAATCAATGTTACTACGCAGCAGAATATAACAATTAAAGATTATAAGCATGCTCAATTATGTTTGTAATAAAACAATAAGATTAACAGAGCAACTTATAAACAATTATCAACAAATGCAATTCTCAAACATGCAAGACAATAATATAAGTTTGCAATAAATAAAGAGATAGAGTTAGAGAGATTGCAAACAGTGATTTATCCTGGTTCGACCACCTTTGTGATCTACGTCCAGTCCCCAAGCGTCTTGCTCAAGATTTCTCCACTATCATCAAGCTTCTAACTTATGTTCTTGACAAACCTTTACATCCAAGAGCACTCCTCACACTTAGGATCCCCCACCTTTGTGTAGAAGCCTCAAGAACCAAACCTTAGGCATACCACACCCTAAGCAACTAAAGGGATACCTCACCCTCTTTACAAGTGTATGGAAATTTTGTGTTTGACAAGAAATTCTCTCAAGAGTAGATAATACAAATTGAAGCTCTATAGGAGTATTGACAATATCTCTCTTTTGCTCTTAAGATGATGGAAAATATTAATCCATTGATAGGGTTTCTAAGTGTCCTAGCCGTTTATAGACATTACCCATTATTTTAATCAATTTTATCCATTGAAAAACTAGCCGTTTTTGGCTTCAGGACTCGAGTCATTCGAATGACTCTTGACGTCATTCGAATGGTAACCGTTATCTAGCCGTTGTGCTTCTATGATGACAGAATCATTCGAATGACTCATTCGAATGACCTATTCTTGAGTCATTTGAATGACTGAACAAAATGACTTGCTCTATAAATTTTTAGATCTTTCTCTTAGCTTTAAGTAGCAATTTGAATCACTTCAATCAGAGTTCTGTAGCTCAAGATATTATCATTTTACTAATTGTTTTGCAAGTCACTTTGCGGAGCATGTCACTTTTCCATTTTCTTATCTTTCTTGATTCCTAAGTTTGTCTAATTCATTTTACATGCTGGAATCAATTAAGATCATTCAAGAGCATCATTCTAAGAATCTAGAGAGAGATATATATCAATTTTTCTTGAACAAGAATACCTTAAGTCCTAAGAAACTATTTCCCTTTTTACCGTTTGCTTGGACTTGGTATTCTTCATGAATCCTATCTTCGACATTACTATGTTCTTCATGGAATTGACATTTCATGCTTCGCCTTTTGACTTTGGGCATCATATGAATGTTCCTTCTTGTTCCATCTTGTTCTTGATACCTTGGACTTTCCTATACACAGGATAATTCACTAGAAAGCATAGTTAGTCCAAGGTGTTTCAATATCTTCATATGAATATCTAGATTAATCAATGCATCATACATATACAGTTAGGCAAGGATCAAATTATATTAATCAAATAGTATTCTTTGCTTAGCATGCATGCATTGTAACACTATAGCACTTGATATTAATGCATATACACATATGGACATAAATATATCCAATAGTTAATCCATCAAGCACATATAGACAGTTATTGGATATGTTCTCAAAAGGATGTTTTTCATATAACATTGTATGATGTGTAAGCTATATGATTACCATCAAGTTCAATCATACAAGATCAAATGTATTCTATTTAGCATATAACATCCTTTTGCATTCTAATTGTCATTATCTATTTGTTATGTTCTATTTGTCATCATCAAGATATAGAACAACTAGGGAACCTAGTTCTACAAATATAAGCATATACAATAAGCATAGACAATTAGAACATATTGTATTTGTCATCATCAAAACATATTGTATTAAACAATTGGAACAACTAGGGAAACCTAGTTCCACACGGCTGAGGACCCGAATGACAATCAGGAGGAGCCGTGATGGAGCAACGACTTATTTTGCATAGTCTTCTGTGATACTTTTGTACGGACTCGATAGATAAGATTCCATCAGTCCCTAGCTTCTTATTTTGTAGTTACTAAAATGTTATGTGTACAGTAAACTAATGTATAGCATATGAAAATTAATGTAGATGTAGATGATTGGCCGTATGTGTTGAAATGCCTTGTCCTTACTTGTATTTGTTTAATTGTCATTACCTACACTTGAAGACCGTTATGCCATAAGGCTCTATCGTTTGTACTATATGATTCTTTCCATACGTTGCTCATAATTCTTATGATAAGTAAAATAAGTTAAGAAAATTTCAAACGGACCATATTTTCATGTGAAAAGTATTTTTAAGAGAAATAAGGGTATCTCAACCAAGGTAGTAGCAAGCCTACAAGTCTGATTTGCGACTTAAGCGTAAGTTAGCTAGTAAGAGTGTTAGATATAACAATTTCTCTCTAGATATATCAATTAACAAAAAAAAAGTATGATAATTTTTTTTTTGTTTTAATCTCACTGCCTAACCATGTTTAAAAAACCAATTCTTTTTTCATGTAAATAATAATTAAAAAAAAACCTTTCTCCTCTTTTGGCCTTTCTTTCCCTATGTGTCTCTAAGGGTGTGAACGGATCGAATTTAAGGTAAAATACAATTCAACTCGAGTAAATGAACTTGGGTTGGGTTGGATCATTTTTTTAAAAAAATATTTAAAACCCGACCGAACTCAACTCAATGTTAATTGGATTGGATTGAGTTGAGTAGTCAGTTTGTGTTTATTTTAAAGAAAAAATTAACACTGATTAAATGTTAACACAAAAAACAAACTCTTTCTCTATTTCAAAACAAAAATTACCCTCTATAATAAATTTGATATCACAGTCATCGTATTTTCTTTCAAAATTTCCTTTCCTCTAAAACGTGATTATGATGAGAGAAGGAGTAAAGAAAAAATAACTTT
Organism: Nissolia schottii; assembly: GCA_003254905.1. NCBI lineage: Eukaryota > Viridiplantae > Streptophyta > Magnoliopsida > Fabales > Fabaceae > Nissolia > Nissolia schottii. Next base: position 24,581 of record QANU01029257.1, read on the forward strand.
TATCTTTTATATAAAAATTCGAGTCATTGGATCAAGTGTTGGATTTTAAAATTAAAAACTAATACTCAACTTAATTGGAATTGAATTCATCAAAAGCTACCAAATTAACCTGATGGTTTGACCCAATTTGATAATATTAATTTGAGTTGGATTGGCACTACAAGAAAACAGCTCATTACCGTTAACATTACCGTCGGCATTATCGTCGATTTTTTACGTTACCGTCGGCGTTACCGTCGGACGTGGGCACACGGTAAAGTGGTCGATGGTAATCATTTTACCGTCAGAAATGACAACTGACGGTAATTACCGTCGGTATAAACCGACGTAAACTGGTTCATATTTGAGCACATGCGAACCGGTTTATCGTCAGTTCAACACGACGGTAATACAATAATATTTTATTCGTGTTCGTTACCGTGGGATATATCCGACGGTAATAATTAAATATTTTTAAAAAACAAAATTGTAATTAATTTTGTATTATTTGTTTTAATAAATGACTATAATCATATCAATAAAAAATTTCATTTAATTTTTGTAATTTATAAATATATTAAAATTTATATGTAATAACTAATTAAATATTTATATGTTATGTGGTGGACAATGTAACATCCCAAATTCGTCTGGTCTGGGAAGCTCGTTGGCCGCGCCACCCAAAACGGCCAAGAGGGGTGGAGAAATCAAGAGACGGGGAGATTAAATCTTCAAACCCTCGAAAGATGGAAGAGTAAGTGGCTAGGATTCGGGGACCCTCTAATTTTTCCGGAGCTGCCGAACGAGTTTCGGCTCGAACGGGACAGGTTTGAGATACCGGAAACCATTGGTGGCAGTTCTTGGCCGGGCAAGGATATCAAAAATTCCTGAACGGCAACTCCCCGGTCGAAGGGAAAAATTTATGGATCACAACGGTATGCCCGGAATATTTTTAGGGCAACCGGAGGGGGAATAAATTGGACAAAACGCGACCAAACGAAATCGGAACCGGTCCTGGTAAGGTTTCTATCTCCATCAGGAGATAGTTACATATAAAAAAATAAATAAATAAATAATAAATAAAGATAACAGAAGAAAGAAATAAAAAGGGAAAAGAAAAGAGAAAAGAAAAAGAAAAAGCGGGGCCTCAGTGGCTATAAATAGCCAAGCTGCCCTAAGAAAATTCACGTAGCTTTCGGTCACTTTCACAAACACCAAGTCCCGTTTCGACACATCTTGGTTTCTTGCTGGAGCCCCGAAAAAATTACCAGAGCACGCCATAGCGATCAGGAAATTTCGAGCATCAACGCTATCCAGTCGGAATCTCCATCGGATGTGGGTAACTCTAAAGCCCACTGTCTATGTGGTTTAAGTTTTGACTATATATGTATTATTCTGTGTATTGGACTGTAAAAATGTTTAGTAGTATTTTGGGAGAATGTAGGGTGAAAAGGGGTTTGGGAAATTTTGATGAATGAAATGCATAACTGTATTGATTGGACCCTAGGAAATGTAAACCTCTGGAGAAAATGAGAACTGAAGCCTCGGGGTCCTATTCAATCAGCCTTCAATTGATTGAATGCAGTTTTCAATCGGATGAAAGCCAATTTTGAGCTTTCAATCGATTGAATTCTTATTCAATCGAATGAAAGAAAAATCTCGGATTTCAATCGATTGAATCCTAAGTTCATTCGAATGAAAGAACTCACACGGTTTCAATCGACTGAATCCCAATTTCAATCGAATGAAAGAACTCGCAGGAATTCATTCGAATGAAACCCTAGACATTCGAATGAATCCTGAAGGATTGGAGATTTCAGTGGTTCCAGGGAGTCCAATGAGTCAGGATATGTCTATTTTGGTATATGAAAGCATGCATCATGAGGAAAGGCCGTCTTAGGAGTTAGGAAGACCTTAGACAATTAGAAGTTCACGTTAAAGTCCAATGAATATCATAATTGAACTTTAGGGAACCAAGAAAAGTTAGGATAGTCCCGACCCCAGTTGGTACGGTAGACTATAGTAAGAAGTCTAGTTATATGGTTAAGAAATCCCTATTCTCTTGGCAAAGTCTTATAGACACGCCCCTCGCCAATTCAGCAAGATGAATTGGTCATGAGCAACGCAGGTAAAGAGACCTGACTATGATTGGGATGAGCATAGGCCCAGATATGGAAAAAGGGCATAGGCCCCAATATGAAAAACAGGCATAGGCCTGACAAAGGAGAGAGTGGGCCCCACTAAAAGAGGAAAGAGAAACGGATCGAGCCATAGGGCCGATCAAAGCGCGTCCACGCCTGATCACTCATAGGTTTGATCCCTCGCCATTCCAGAAAGAGGGAATGGTTGCACTGATTGTATTCGATGTTTACCTCCTATGAGCCTTGCATGGTTAGCTACCATACCAGTAAAGAGCGTCGCCGGGTCGATACAATAGTGGCAAACAGAGGTTGTAATCTGAGGCCACGGTTACAAAGGCGTAAGGACTAAGCAGGATGCAGCCACATAGCGCGTAAGAGATCCCCAGACTCCCTCATGCACTATGAAACTAAATGTATGCATTGATAATTGGTGATATGATGATATGTATGTATGTATATTCGTTTAAGCATTATGTATAACTGTTCATGCATTGTATATCGTCAAGGGAACGACCCAAGACGAATAATATATCTCTAGTAGTAACGTACGGTTAATAAGCACGAAGCCTAGGTAATGACAAGACTAGAGAACCAATCACCTAGTAACGTAGATAAAGTTGCTTAGGACATAGGCATAAGATAATAACTGATATGGTTTAGTGTTGCATGAAACGTAGAGGTTTTCCTGAGTAGCTGGAGAATGCCTGAGTAATTGAACTATAACAGCCACGTCGAGTTTCTCCACTAAGAACGAAGTCGTTCTTATCCCCGCTCGTGCATGACTCCAGTTGGTAGACATGTCTTCGCCGCCTCCCAAGGATGTCTGGTTGTTCACGCGTTCACGACAACTAAATTACCGCACCTACACCTTACTGGAGACCAGCACGTTTGCCCCTGCGAACTTCCTGGGAGAGAGTTCGGAGCAGGTACGTCATATGGAACTAGGTTTCCCTAGTTATTCCAATTATTTAATACAATATGTTTTGATAATGACAAATACAATATGCTCTAATTGTCTATGCTCATTGTATATGCTTATATTTGTAGAACTA
>QANU01029328.1:0-34828 GCA_003254905.1 Nissolia schottii
AAGAACACCAAGAAAAGAAGAGAGGAAAGCTCCACCAACAGCTTCAGCAGCCATGACTCTCAATGTCAGATTATCAGAAAGAAAAGGTCAGGTAAGGAAAGTGTTGGCACTACTCTCAGTATTTCTCTTAAGGGTAAGGAAAGTGTTTGCACTACTCGCAGTATTTCTCTTAAGGGTAAGGAGAAGGAAGGGAGCAGTTTGTGAAGACTGTGTGGGGTGTGGTAGAAAAGAGAGATATTGACTTCAAGCACTATTGGGTCTTCCACAGAGACATAGGATGCTGTCTCTTCTTAGTAGAGATAAGAATTTCACGCCAATCAAGTAGGATGCTGTTAGTTGTAATGAATTTGCCATCCTTTATGCAAAAATAACAGCATACATATTGGTGATAGTGTAGAAAAGACGTTAAATTCATTGTACCAAATGATGCTTTCTTCCACCAAAGACGCGACGTGTTTCACTGTTTTCATAAAGTTTATGGTCCACTGCTTTCATTTATGTCCATTCATTCACCCCTCACCTCACTTCACACGGTTCTCTTTTTAACTAGTGTACAAAAATGTAATGTCAATTCAGCAGTAGGATGTTTTTCACTTCTTTTTAACTTGACTCTACTTTCATAGTCCTCTCATTCTGGTTCTTGGAAATTTATTTCCCAAGGTTACAATTCTTTTCTCCCTTTGCTCTCTTTAAAGGTGAGAAATGGCTCCCAGTGTACCTTTTGGGATGATCATTGGTTAGGCAATTTCCCTTTTAGTATTGTTTTTCCTGGCCTATATTGTCTATTCTCCCTGCACAATGCAATGCACCTATTCAGGATTTTTTTAAAATGCAAGACTCCCCTTCTTCTTGGGCTTTCAACTTTTTTCTGAAATCTTAATGATAGAGACCCCGCTGAATTAGTTGTCATTTTGAGTTATCTAGATATTGTTACGTTGTCACATAGTCTAGACTTAAGATCTTGGTCTCCTCATTTCTTTAGGTTATTCACTTGTAAATTCTATTTTTTGTTTTGACTCCCTCCTTGATCATAATCTCTTTCCACCTTAAAAAACCCATTTGGAAATTTAAAGTTACATGTATAATCAAATCCTTTATTTGGATAATTGTGCTTAACAAAATTAATATTAATGACATGTTGTAGGTTCGGAGGCCACATAAGATGATTTCCCATGTGCAGGTGAATTTCGAATCTGTGCACACTTATTATTGCATTGTTATATGATTAACTCCCAATGAAAATGTTTGTTTGGTATCTCTGATGAGTGTTGGGTGCAACCAACGGCCTTAGACCAATTCTTATTGACTAGTTATGTTGGTTTTGGGAGTAGAAAAGAAGCCATTATTTTGTGGCAAATTGGCAATGTGCTATTTTTGCTACTATTTGATGTATTTGGCTTGAGCGCAACTCGCATTTTTAATGACAAGTTTTTTTTATAAACATCTTCTTTAGGAAAAGATTAAGCATTTCACTTCAACTTAGTATAAAGTTCATAAGCCCTTCTTCATAGATAGTTAATTAGTTTACTTTTTGTATAGAGGATCTCTTGTCCTCCCACCTTTTGTATCTATCTTATCCTCTTATCAATACAATTATTCTTTTGTTTTAAAAAAATATATACTCTAATTTCACACATTTTTTTTGTTAATTATAATCTATTAATTTTAATGAAATCGTCAAGCTTTATGCAAAAATAACCCTATTGCCTACTTTAACTTTAAAAAAAAAATCTGGTTATGGATGGATTTACTGGACTCTTGTAATTGAACTTCTAATGGAATGATATTTTTGTTTTGCTTGCTCCATTAAAACAGGAAAAAAGGTGATTATCATTTTTAGTGCACCTAACTAATGTTATTAATGTGAGAACATGGCTTCTATTTTGGAGGTTACAGGTAGATTTATATTGGTTCAATCTCCAATACAAAGTCTATATTTAACTCCCACAAAAAGGTGAGATTTTCAATTAAACTCGAGTAGTATTATTTTACAATAGATTCTCCAAACTCAGATTACTCAAACACACAAGCCCACAGCAACACCAACCAAGATAAACATTTTGGCATTTACTACACACTTTCTCTTGACCAAGCTAATCACTAGTATCCTCACCTCACTAGCCATTTCATTCACAAGCTCACAGACACACTCACTATGTTTTTCAGAATACAATACGAATGAGAAAAGAGTTGAAATAAAACTAAAGATCAGGAGGTTGCAAGGTTGTAGGAGTACATGAATAGCTCGAAAACAAGTGTGCTTCTCTCTTCTGAATTTTAATGGCAGCACGGGTTTTTAGCTATTTCCAAAAGATGCAGTTGGCTCTTTTGAATTATTAGCCGTTGTGAATTGGGTACCTATGTCCATTAGACATTTTTATTTTTATTTCATTACATATCACAAATTATATAAATAACACATTGTTCTGCCATAAATAAACACCAGGTCTCTTAGGAATTTTCTGACATCGAACCAAGTTCAACTCATTGATCTCCTTAAATCTTCTTTTGAAACCATGAGACAGGATCATGTTGATACCGTGCAACATAAATGCATGCAAGTCATGTGTGTAAAGGCAATCTCAAATTTAAGAATGAAAGGATACGTAACATGCATTTTTTATCTAATTTTACATACGTCCATGCTTTGTTTTAGAGGATCCATTCCCCACAGCTGCCCATATAAATGCACGTTTTCTCGACTGAGAAACCCCATATGCTCCAGCCTCGAGGACACCAAACCTCACCTATTGGACAAGCAAATCAGCATTCATGGGTTCCTCAAGATTCTGAAGTGCAATTACTCCTCTCAAGATGCGAAACAGGGTTAAACATAATGTCTGTCCTAAATTAAATGACATAAATGTTGCATTTGGTACTAGAGATAGGTCATGAGGACAGAGACACAGGAACATATATAGATCAATTTCTGTCCCTATAGGACCCAATTCTGTGTCCCCATGCAAAAATTTTCTGTCCCGTCTATTCTAGTTTCAGTGAGATACAAAAAATACAAGAACTTTTTATCCACATCTCTGTTCTCCTATATCCTGACCTTGACACCAAACACAACAAAGCTGCTGACATTCTTCAACAAGAAATACCTTAGCCAGAAATAATCAGCAACGGATAAGAATAATAAGTACTTTTGGTTGAACTTATTCATGTAGGACTAGGAGAAACCCCAGCAAAAATGACATTATTCAGCGTTGATGGTTTTGTGTGGCTTAGAGAAGGGGGGTTGAATCTAAGTAAAGGTTTTCAAAAAATTTACTTTTCTTTAAAGTTGTCTCCTAAAATTTCAGTAGATATCTCCTTGTTTTCTGGGAGACAAGTTTTCGGAAAAACTCAATTTCTTTAAAATGAAAACAAAATTTATTTGAAAAGTAGAGAATGCAAAAGATAGAGGGAAAAGAAAATTCACACAAGGATTTATATTGGTTCGATTCCTTAATAGGAATCTACGTCCAGTTCTTCAAACGCCAAAACCAATTTTGTTTCACACAAATTTCAAGTACAAAAACCAATAGTTGCTTTCACTCAGGAACTCTCAAATCAAAACAGAAACTTGAAACAAAATCTTTCTCTCAAGCCCTCTGTTACTCGCCAAGGAAAAATCTCAAATGATAAATATTTTCCAAAACAATGAAGACACTCAAAACTTCAAATCAGAGTATAAACCAAAATAATCAGAAAGGGAGAAGTTTGTATGTAAAGCTCTTGAGAAGGAATATCGCTGATGGTCTTTGCTCTAGTGTCTTGATTTCTGAGTGATCAGGGATGACTTTTTTATGCTTGACTCTTGAGTATTGAAGCTCAAAATTAGCTCATTTATCTTTGCCATTCCTTCTTGCCATAACTTGTATGCTTTCTTCTTTTGTCTTCAATCAGCTTGATGTTCAATCTTTTCTCTCTTGACTGTTGCAAGGAGCGCTTCTTGTTCCATGAATATTGTTTTCCAAATTTGCACCCATCACCTTCTCTTTTCTTGTGTCTCTTTGACCATTAGAAGGAGACCATTTTTGTTTCATGATTTTTGCTTTCTATTTTTTCTTGTATCCATCACTTCCAGCCTTCTTTTTTTGGTGAGCTTCTTCACGTGATTCTTTCTTTCTTTTATTATAAAAAAATTGCTTTCCATTTCTTTGTCCTATTCTATTTACTCCACTCATGGCTACGTTATAGCCTTTTTGTATAGGAAGGTTTCTTGAAGAGAGGTTGTACTTGATAGCTTAATTTGTTTCTCTTTCTTCCTTTTTCCTTGAGTTTTGCTTATGGATATCCTTATTTTGTTTGTCCTTTATTTCCTTTTTTTTTTTGAAAAAGAAATCTTTCCCTTTATTTGTCCTTCAAGTCTGACACCTCCTTTCTTTCCTTTTTGAAAGTGTCACCTCATGGGAAATATATATTTTCCTTTCTTGCTTATGATGACAACATATGTATATAATTCATCTTCAGAATCATATATATTTATTTCTTTTCTTTGTTGTTGTAACATCATATTTCTTAGCCTTGTATCTCTCCTTTTCTCATGGCCTTGTCTTGTCAAAAGGACAAATTGTTGACTGCTTCTATCCAGTCATAAGTTACGGACTGCATCCCTTACTTTCTTTGCTTTTGTTGCACATAATCTTGTTGGGCCAATCTTCCTATTCTTTCTTATATTTCTTTTGATATCATTACAACTAATTTGGGACAAGAGAGAGTAATTTTGCTAACAAAATTAATTAGCCTGAAACACTAGCACACATATTAGAATATTCATACAATGTTTGTCATCATCAATTTATTATTTTGCAAATTTAATCAACAATCTCCCCCTTGATGACAAACATTTAAGAGAAATTTGGAAAGACTTTAAATATACCTCTTTTGGCTGATTTGCTCCCCTTATAAATGAATAATTTTGAATTTCGCCCTTGGTTTCTTCCCCTTTTTTTTTTTTTTTTNCTTTTTTTTTTTTTTTTTTGCTCCAACGAAAAAAAAAAAATCTGATGGCTTCTTCTCTCAAATTTTGTTGGGCCAATCTGTTGGGCTGCTTCAGTTTTGTCTTTCTTTAACACGGGTTTGACCTTATAAATTTGAGCATTCATGGAGTCCTTGTTGGACCATAATATATGGACTGTAACTGTCTCTTTATTTTTGTCCACTTACATCAATCACCAAGCTTGGGTTGAGTTAGTTTCTAAACAAATTCTGGATCTAAAACAAGATTAATTCTGAAACACTAACACACACATTAAAAGATTCATATCATGTTTGTCATCATATTTTGATTTTACAAATTGAATCAACAAGCGTTAAACACATAGTAAGCATCAGCAAATGGTAATTACAATCACATGCTCAATCAAAACAAAACAGGTACAAAATAGAAAAGTTGAAATATTTGTTTCTAACTAATGGAATGATTGCAGAACATACAAATAGGAATTTACAGTACAGAACAATAAATTTAAACATTTTTAATTTACAGCTTGTACTTCTAATGCTTTACAAGCATTCTAACAAACATTTTGAAGGTGACATTTACATCATACAAAGAGAAAATCTTCCACAGACACTTCTGTACTCTAATCATATGTATAGTCCATTAAGTCATATATATAAGAGACCAAATCAGCAAAAAGACCATAAAAATGGGCAAACAAAGCAAATGAGAGGGGTCATTTGTAACGTGAAGATCTATTTACCTGATGTGCTTCACTCATAGGGAAATACTCGATGGGTAGGAAAGTAATTTCTCAAGTTGTCTCTAGTTTGGTTCCTTTCACTTTCCTCTTCGCTGTTATTACAATCATATTTCTCAATTCTCCCTCACAAACCTCCTCTTCTTATTTCACTCCTGGTGAGACAGTTATGCTTAATTGCGATTCCAAACTCCAAGAAACTAGNTTGCACTTCTAATGCCTTACAAGCATTCTAACAAACATTTTGAAGGCGACATTTACAACAAACAAAGAGAAAAACTTTCACAGACACTTCTTTACTCTAATCATATGTATAGGTCATTAAGTCATATATATAAGAGACCAAATCAGCAAAGACCATAAAAATGGGCAAACAACACAAATGAGAGGGATCATTTGTAATGTGAAGATCTATTTACCTGAAGTGCTTCACTCATAGGGAAATACTTGATGGGCAGGAAAGTAATTTCTCAAGTTGTCTCTAGTTTGGTTCCTTTCACTTTCCTCTTCGCTGTTATTATAGTCAATTTCTCAATTCTCCCTCGTAGACCTCCTCTTCTCATTGCACTCTTGGGGAGACAGTTATGCTTAATTGCTACTCCAAACTCCAAGAAAATAGTATTTAATCTTACCAATGAATTTTGACATACACTGCTTGTGATTTAATAAGAATTCTCATGGTGAAGGGGTTGAATTACTTTCTTGTTCTCAAAACAATTGTCCACTTTTTACTTTGCATGAGTATTACAAAAATAATTGAAAAGTCTCTAAAGTTAATAATATTTAATAATTATTTATAAATTTACTCTTATTCATTTATTCTTTTATTATTCTATCTCTCTTCCACTATTCTCATTAAATAGGAGTATACTAAAAAAAATAATATTGTATAGATTTAGAAAGTGAACAATTATTTATAGAAATAACTAAAATAAAAATATGAACAATTATTTGAGAATGGGGAAGTAACATAACTCCTAACAAATTACTCCTTAGTTTCTTGCATCAAGATAAATACAAGAGTAAATATTCAATTTGGCCTCAAAACTATGAGTCCAAGTTCTTATAANATATTCAATTTGGCCCCAAAACTATGAGTCCAAGTTCTTAAAAAGTATCTTAACCTTTTCAAAAGTGAGACTTATTACAAATTATGAGCTTAATTGGAAGTAATTCAAGTAGTAAAAAGAGAAAAAAAAAACACACATCTTGGATGGTATTATGCTAAACTCTTTATTTTATTTATTTTTTTAATTCAGGTCACATCATGAAAAATAATTCATTTTTCGTTGGTATGATTTTATTTATAAATAGAAAAGCTAGGTTAAATTATTATTACTGTATGCATTTTTAAAATAACAATATTACAATGGTAAAGTTATGGTTAAATATATTTTTAATCCCTGTACAATTAAAAATTTTGTGTTTAGTCCCTGAAAAAATTTTCGTTAGGAATTAGTCCCTCAATTTTTTTTCCAAAGGAGACATTAAATGTTGACGTGATAGTTAAATGTGCAACGTGACACCGTTAAATGTGTCACGTGGCACGTCATGTGGTACTGCGTGGCATATTTAATGTCTAATTCTAACGGCGGTGACTAAAATCTACCAAATTTTTTTTAGAAACTAATTTCTAACAACATTTTTCGGAGACCAAACACAAAACTTTTAATTTTATAAAGACTAAAAACATATTTAACCTTAATTTTATTATAAAAGAAAATCCTATATTAATCTACAATCGAATCTATGAAATATTAACAAAGTCAATTCAAATGAAATTCAATATTACAAAATGGCAAAGCATGTATAGTAAAGGGCCTTGACAAAAATGCATGTCATGGTAGTAAAAGGAAAATTAATTGGGGGAACTAGGCAATAATGGCGGCGATGGTGGCGGTGGCGGTGGTGGCGGCGACGGCGGTGGTGGTGGTGGTGGTGGTATTATTATTATAATAGTAAATTACAAGATGGATAGTGAAAATATTCTTAAAGTTGTTGCTATGTAACATCCCGATTTTTTCCTTACGAAGAAATTTCCCTAATGGAAAAATTAAATCATAAAAATTATTTTCAAAAAATATCAGTCAAAATAATGGTTTCACGAGATCTGAACTGATTTTCGGTCATCACCGAAATTTAATTATGAATCAAAGGTATCTGTAAAGCACACTTTTATGAAAATAAATTTATGAATACCTTAGATTAACTTAAATTCCTCATTAAAAAATTTAGTAGATCAAGATGGTGTGCTCAGATAATTTTTAAGACATCCGCACATAAATAATTAACGACCAAACACAGTCAAACACGATCGAAATATCATAAGAGACAAACACAGACACACACGGCCAGGAGCCAAATTCTCCACGGCAAGCACGCACACACATACATGAGTCAACAAGTCAAATCTCATCTTCTTCCAAATTACTATTCATAAGGCATGAATCATCATATGAGTCACCCCCTTTTTATCTTAATCTCATTTCTTTTTTTTTTTTAATTTTTGGGCCAAAATTGGCCGAACTGAAGAGGAAGGCCAGAGACATGAGCCTATAAATNCGTATCTATACATATATCTTCTAGAACACGCATGACTCATATTTTATGAATTAATAAAGAAAAGAAAAATGTTTCAAAATGGTCCATATTTTCGAGTAAGAAATATTTGCAAAGCAAAATATAGGGGCGAGAAGTAACCCAATCAAAGCTATTAACAATCCTGTAAGCATTGCTTATGACTATAGCTTAAGCAATTAGCAGGGGGTGTTACATGCTCCACTCTTATTAAGGCAAGGAAAGTGATGGTTCGAAAAGACTTAAAAAAAGGGAGTTAATCAAGTCTTTTGGTATTATAAAATTTTCTCAATAAAACACAGATTAAAACATTCTCTTAAATCTTATAACAAGTGACGAGACATCTAATGTCTAGTCTAGTAAGAGACAAGTAAACTTTTGCACTTGTACAAAATCTTAAATAATAAATCAGTAAAATATTGGAAGAGTATAGAATTCAAGAAAAACTTATAATACAAAATTAAAATATCAAAAGATAAGAGACATAGGAGTTTTGCTCAAGAGATTTATACTGATTCGATCTCCAATGTGGAGTCTACGTCGAGCCTCCAACCAAAGGTTAGGTTTTCACTAAAATCCTAGATTCAACCTTGCCTTTGTCCATTGACATAAGCTTTACATAATCAGCACATGATTTTGTTTTTTTTTAACCCATGCTTGTCTTTATACCTGTTGGTAGCATTTCTAGCAAGACCTGACATCGATCATTGTCCTGAATCTCTCTCTCTTGGTAGCATTTAGCCAGCAAAGGACAATGGTCGATGTCAAGTCTTGCTAGAGATGCGATGCAGGAAGCCTTGAAGCATCGCCTGATGTGTAAATATCTGCTTCAGTCCAGTCTCCCGACTTTGCAAGAGCTCCAGTGACAGATACTCAAGGTGAGTTCAGTCATGTTGTGGTAGGAAGAATATCCTAACCAATTTGGAAATATTGTAATATTTTATTTGTTTTCTCCTTGCACGATAAGAATCCCATTTTTGTTTGGATTATTCAAAATTTCATGAATTCTTTTGCATTTCTCTGCAGGTCTGGGATTATACTGGTTTGGGGTATGCTAGATACGATGCAAGAGATATAAATAAAGACTTTCTGGGGTAAGTGTGGACATGCTACACTGAAGCAAGCGACTTTACAAAACAGCTAACATATTACTGATTGCAAAAACTTGATCAGTCAGTTGTATAGCAGAGAATAGAGTGCTCNCAATGTCTTAAGAGGATTCGGTGACGTCATTAAGGTAGCCCGCCACCCCAAAAGGAAGGGTGGAGTTATGTTACCTCGAGGAACAGACAACAAGGAATGTTATACATCGCATGTAGACGACAGTCCTAGGATGTACAATACATCGCGTGTGGACAACGATCCTAGGATGTATAGTACATCACGTGTAGATGATGGCCCTAGGATGCATACTAATTCGCCTGTGGACAACGGTCCTAGGATGTACAATACACAGTGTTTGGACGACAGTCCTAAGGTGTACCAGGAAGTGAGACAAGCAAACGAAACAAGAAGGGATAGTATGATAAACGGTATAAGAAAACTCGAGAATTTTCCCATGCATAAGATATATGTTGAACGTTATGTTATGTCCAAGTGGCGAGACACATCAAGTGAAACAATATCACGAGATGGCCCCGCTAATGCAAGTACATGGGTAAGTGAAACAGTATCACGATACCCTGACAATCAGGATTAGAAAGTACGTGAATTTATACATAGGTAAAACAAGAGTTGATTCTCTAATCACCTAGTAACTAGATAAAGCTGCTCAAGACTAGTATGGATAATAATAAGTGTTACATTTTAGTATGTTATGACACCTAGAGACCCCCTGAGCGATGGAATCATAATTGAGAAGAAAACGGATAGTGATGGCCCAAAGATCCCACTGAGGACACAATGTTATCATCCCCCACTCCTTTATGGTTCTAGGAGAATATGACCAGTTTACCGACGGAGGCAGGATATCATAGGACGACTGAAGGTCTCTAATCATCTACGCGAAATAACAATTACTGTGTTGAAGTTTGCTTTAGTTAGATGGTCAAGATAGGCAATTAACTCTTATGTGTATAATATGTATTATTAATCAAATGTGTAACCATGTTCTAGACCATGTGTGTGTGTGTGTGTGTATATATATATATATATCATGAGATGTTTTGTATGATTATCCAATGAATTATGTATCGCCTAAGTCTTTTGAGACTATCGCTTGCGTATCTATACATATATCTTCTAGAACACGCATGACTCATATTTTATGAATTAATAAAGAAAAGAAAAATGTTTCAAAATGGTCCATATTTTCGAGTAAGAAATATTTGCAAAGCAAAATATAGGGGCGAGAAGTAACCCAATCAAAGCTATTAACAATCCTGTAAGCATTGCTTATGACTATAGCTTAAGCAATTAGCAGGGGGTGTTACATGCTCCACTCTTATTAAGGCAAGGAAAGTGATGGTTCGAAAAGACTTAAAAAAAGGGAGTTAATCAAGTCTTTTGGTATTATAAAATTTTCTCAATAAAACACAGATTAAAACATTCTCTTAAATCTTATAACAAGTGACGAGACATCTAATGTCTAGTCTAGTAAGAGACAAGTAAACTTTTGCACTTGTACAAAATCTTAAATAATAAATCAGTAAAATATTGGAAGAGTATAGAATTCAAGAAAAACTTATAATACAAAATTAAAATATCAAAAGATAAGAGACATAGGAGTTTTGCTCAAGAGATTTATACTGATTCGATCTCCAATGTGGAGTCTACGTCGAGCCTCCAACCAAAGGTTAGGTTTTCACTAAAATCCTAGATTCAACCTTGCCTTTGTCCATTGACATAAGCTTTACATAATCAGCACATGATTTTGTTTTTTTTTAACCCATGCTTGTCTTTATACCTGTTGGTAGCATTTCTAGCAAGACCTGACATCGATCATTGTCCTGAATCTCTCTCTCTTGGTAGCATTTAGCCAGCAAAGGACAATGGTCGATGTCAAGTCTTGCTAGAGATGCGATGCAGGAAGCCTTGAAGCATCGCCTGATGTGTAAATATCTGCTTCAGTCCAGTCTCCCGACTTTGCAAGAGCTCCAGTGACAGATACTCAAGGTGAGTTCAGTCATGTTGTGGTAGGAAGAATATCCTAACCAATTTGGAAATATTGTAATATTTTATTTGTTTTCTCCTTGCACGATAAGAATCCCATTTTTGTTTGGATTATTCAAAATTTCATGAATTCTTTTGCATTTCTCTGCAGGTCTGGGATTATACTGGTTTGGGGTATGCTAGATACGATGCAAGAGATATAAATAAAGACTTTCTGGGGTAAGTGTGGACATGCTACACTGAAGCAAGCCACTTTACAAAACAGCTAACATATTACTGATTGCAAAAACTTGATCAGTCAGTTGTATAGCAGAGAATAGAGTGCTCCATGGTGCCTTATTGTCATGCATAAAGGTATAAATTCACATTGTCTTATGATATGTAGTAATCAGTATATATAATTGCTTGGTTAATAATTTATGACAAGCATGTTAGCTGCTCAGATAATATTCCCAGTTGGAGGTTCTTTACATTATCCGTAGTTGCAAGTTGTTAAAGGATTCCTCATCCTCCTGTTCTGTAATACACTTATCTCCTGACACATTATTCTTTCAAAATAAAAATGACTTTTTTTCCATTTATATAAAATTGGACTTCATCAACTAGAAAGTCTCATCTTTTCATATTTTGTGTCCACTTGTGTTATAATGTACTAAAATGCTATTGGACTTGCAACTAATACTAGTGTAAAATTAGAAAGAGATGCAGTGCTATCATATCCATGGATGTGCTGGAAATTTCATGTAACTCTACTAAAGTAGTTTACAAAGTCAGGACAATTGAATCACTGAATGTAGCTATATTTTTGCTGCTTCCAAGTTTTTCCATCAAGGACTTTTCTTATGCTGGACTGAGTAGAATGCTATTCGAATTTCTAAGGCATGACACTTAATTGCATTGACAACTACAAGCTTTATGGCAGGATTCTGATTTCAAGAAGACAGTCTATCCGCTGAAATTAGCGTCGGTGACTTTGAATCCAAGGACTATGTCTATGGTAGAGGAGAACATGACATCCAGAGAATCATCATCTGCTCAATGTCATAGTGCAAAGCTGCAACTTAGTGATGGCCGTAGCATATATGCAAAGTTGGTGGTAATTTAAATTTTGCTTATGAATGTGTTATGTCAGCAGTGCTGTAAATAGTGGCAAAACATGCTAATTCACATTGTTGAGACCTGATTGATGATTCTTTCTAAGGTTAGGGCCGGTGGAGGAAGAGTTGTATGTATGTGCAGATAAAAGTAATATGGTTCCGTTTTCTTTGTTAAAGAAGTATGAAGCAGAGAGGAAACCAGCAAATATTATGATGATGGCAATCCTTGACGGCTTCCAAAAAGCTTATTCTGTTGATTTGGGACCTTTTAATTTTCTTCAAGCTGCAGCCTTCCATGGAGCAAACTATATATCACCACTCAAAAGAAGTATCATCTCCTATGCTTCAGGAGAGCAGAAATTGCCCATTTTCTTATGAACAGAGTAATGTAGTGTCAATGTAGGCATTGACTATCTGTGTTTTGTACACGGTATATCTTTCCTGTGTTACTATGATTCAAACATCAAATTAAGTTTCAGCTGTAGATTCAACAGGCTATGTTTTTATTTTTATCTGTTTATTTTATTGTTTTGCTTTTTTTAATTTTTTTTTTTTTTGGGGGGGATGAAATGAAATGAAATGAAATTAAGTTAGTGTGTCAGGTGTTGTTCCGTGTCTATCCTTATCCTGTGTTTATTCAAGCAGTATCTCCTGTTTTCTATGGACTTCCTCAAGAACTTGCGGCTACTGTGCTCAACGTGATGCCAACTTATCATTCTTGCCTTCATTGTCAATGTTCCTCCCTTTGTTCATATGAAGCATTCAGCATTAAGCTACCTCAACCTTCATTTCTTCCTTGAGGTTGCTCATGGATTGGGATCAAATGCTTGCAATCAAGTACTAAGACTTTAAAAAAAAATGGGGTTCACTCAAGTTTTTGGTCTACTAAAATTTCTTGCACAATAAAACACATTAAAAGGTTCACTTAAATCACATAACAAGTGATGAGATGTCTACTGTCACAGAATGAGACAGGTTGACAATTTCTTTATGCACGTGTAACAAATCTTATATAAATCAACAACAGAATAATAAAAGAGTATAGAATTCAAGATAGACTTAAATATGAAGCTAATATAGCAAAAGGTAAGAGATAGAAGAGCTTGCTCAAGAGACTTATATTGGTTCGATCTCCAATGCGGAAACTACATCCAATGACTACCAAAGGCGAGATTTTCTACTAAATTTAAGTATCAATTTACAGCAGGTTCTCCAAACTTTACATATCACTCAAACACAAGAACTCAGAGTTTCACTAGCTAAGATACACCAGTATCCTCACTAGCCTTTTCACTCATTAAGAGATTCAGAATACAATAGGAATGAGAAAAGAGTTGAAATAAAACTAAAGCTCTGGTTGCAGGGGTATGTGAAGAGCTTGAAAACAAGTGTGCTGCTCTCTTCTGAATTTCAACGGCAGCAAGGAAAGTGACATAGCAGAAGGTAGCACAGTCCTTTTAGCCAATTCCATGAGTTGTCATCTTCGTCCTTTTTGCATTTGGCCTTTGTATCATCCATTTTTCTCTTATTTTTTGTATCAGTCACGCAAAGAAATTTCCGCACCATGCAAACCAGGACATAATAGAGAACACACACTGACTGCCTTCAACCCCTTCAGCAAAAGCATCAAGGTCAAGGCCAAGATGACACCACAAACAGTATCTTCCTTTTAAATTAGCAAGGCATTCACAGCACTTGGAGATACAAGCATGGGTGCTGACCTTTTTGCATTTGTCCTTTTTCAATGCTTATCATTAGAGGATAAATTTCAGTTGTCATTTGAGCCGGCTTCTTCATCCTTTCCTCTTTTCGTGAAAATCCTTTAGCAGACGGTTTATGGCTTAACACCCGTTTTCCTGGATGGAACACATAAAGTAACTTAATTAAAATAACAATGTTTGTAACCACCATTAGAAAATAAGATTTAACAGAAAAATGGGAAAGTATATATATTTTTATTACAGTTTGTTGCCGCATATGGCTGGTGATTACATAGCACAAATTAGGTCACAATTCACCAACTATCCATTCTGCTTCACTTCATGACATGGCTCCTTAGACATGGCTTTCCAGGTAAGGTAAGCACTATGCTGAGGCTCACCCTCTAAAAATTCTTACTGCAATACAAATATTTTTCTGTTACAACTTTCACGTTAGGGAAACCAATACCATTCCACTTTGAAAAGTATAGATGGTTTTTACCTGGCTTTATGATACCGCTGGGTAACATGATCATGAACATGGCAAAAATGCATTGGATTGAAGTTGTGGAAATCCATTCTCAAATTAGAATTCACACGCTCAACATTTTCTTCACAGAACTGCCGCGTTCTCAACTCCTGGATTGTCATGACCGCAGAACCTTGAGTTACTGATTGAAAAGTGTTACAATTGAAAAAAGTGTAGTTAAATGACTATCTAACGTTCCATCACAAAATGTGCATGGTTCATAAATGTTGGCATATGATCTTCTGCACATATGATCTTGAGACATCTCTTGATTCTGAGTAGCATATCTCCATAGGTGACAGGAGAATTCTTCTGTTTATAGAGCAGCCTTGCTAGTTCTTGGAAAACTAGATGGTTCACCACAGACGAGATGATTTGGTAGACGTTGATCTCTGGCGTTTGGACCCTTCCATGCCATGCCATTGCTGCCAAGGTTGCGTACTTGTCAGCTGGGAACTGTGAGAGCAAAGGAGTCACTGTTAATGTGAGAATTATTAACCATTCTATTACTTTCCAAATATTGGATTTTGCTATGCAATCCATTTATTTAGTTTCACTTACCACATCAAGTACTCCATTTGGTTCAACCAAAAAGCCTGTCCGCTGCCCTTTTCCCATAGCAAAGAACTACTGAATCCATCTTCCTGAAAGTAAAGAGAAAAATTCTTAGTTTTATCATACAAAGCTCAATGCAATTTGTAGATTATTCATAATTTTTTTTCCTCTCTCAATACTAGAGCAAATTACAACAACTGGAATATCCTGCCACCCATATCTGCTAGCCCTACTCAGAAAAATATCAAATTACAATAGGGAATTTAATAATACTCAAGAATTTGTAAAATCAAAATCTAAGTAGGTGGCTGAAGCTTCCTGTTTGTATTATGAAAAATAAATTGGTACATAATGAGTCATATGAAACATAAAGACACCCAATATCTCTCTAGACCATCTCTCTAGACCATCTCCCTCATCTTTGGAGCTAGTAATTTGAAACCATATTTATTTCACTGGGAATGAAACTTGGTGGAACTTCATATATAATTTTTTTCTCTTGCTATGCAATCTCCAAAGATAAATGGTCTTTCCAAGATTGTACCTTGCCTTTGTCCATTGACGTAAACGGCACATAACATGCAAGGATAAGAGTCCAGAATATAAATTATAATTAGCAAATAATTTTGAAATTTTAACTCATTCTTATAAAAATAATTTTGTCCAAGGTGGTATGGCCCTTTGGTGTTCATGTTATAGCAGTGTCATATCTAATCACACTAATCAAATTATTAAACAGTATAAAAATAAAAATTTTGGGGAACTTATGTTTTAAAATGATTTCACTAACCTTTCATCAAATGCTATATTAGCTGCAGAATTTACAATCTGAGTTATCTCATCTGAAATAACATCAGAAGAACCTTCATGTAGCATTCACAAACCATTGCCTCCAACAGAAACTAGTTTGCTCAACATAAAGGCTTGGTAGGATATTTCCATGGATTTGTCTAGGGCATCTGAAAAGCTCTGTATTTATGATCCAAAAATAACATAAATATGAGATCCAGAAATAAGTGATGCTGTGAAATTTGACAAATTGCAAGTTGAATAAACAAAGTTTCATAGAACCATACTTCATTTTGCAATCTCTCAATGCAGTTTGCTTATTCTTTTGCTTGATCAATTGGTAAGATATAAGGTGTTAATATCTTTTTCATGAATTTGAATTTTAGTCTTCTCCAATGGCTCATTCATACTTAACTTCTGCATGAACAGAAAAACATTATATGGATTTCAAAGACAGTAAAATTAATACTCATTGGCCTTAGCAGTAAGTGACACAGAATTTTTATACAATCTTTGTTGTGTGCTGACTTATTCCGAAGGTTAAGATTAAACACAGATGACCAAAAAATGCTCCTGTGAAGATTTTCTTTGTACTAATTTAATTGTTTCTTGACTTTGCTTAAAAATGGGGACAAAAACCTAACCTCTTTTAAACATCAGCCACCAAAATATGTGATTCTTGTTGTGAAATCTAGGCTGTCAAAGAAATTCATAACTCTCTCCTATTCCGTATATATATCAGTTGAGGTACATACAAATAAAGCAGGAATTTACACCACAAGCTACAAGTAAAGAAAAATATTAATTCAAACACAGCCAGCAGAAGTTACCCTTATTCTTAATAGGAAATCTCAATGACCACGAATTTCGGTTTCTTAACCATTTCTTTTGGAGCAGCCATAGTGAGAAGCCCATTCTGGAAGGAAGCACCCATTTTATCATTCTCAGTGAGCCTAAAACTCCTCAAGAACTTGCTGCCATAGTACTCAACGTGATGCCACTTGTCATTCTTGCTTTCATTGCCAACATTCATTTCTTGCTTGAGACAAACAACATTGCCTTAAGATCCTCATATCAGCCTAGCCTTCAAGGTTACTTGCCGCATGGGGGAGGTGGACAAATCCGTTGCAGTCCAATGTCTCCAGAGTTTCAAAGTTATGCAGTGTCAGAGTCTCAAGGGGGGCAGGCAACCAACCCTCCTTTGGGAACAACTTCACACTCTCACATGGACCACCGATCTCAAGACAGGTAAGACGCCGACTATGCAAGTTAGGCGAAAGACCCCCTTCAGAAAACAAATCAATTTCTGGGCAATGACTTATTTTGAGATTCTCTAGCTCGGGTGCAGCCATCACTAGTGTAGACAAGGATACATATCTGGGGCAGTTGTTAATGACTAAGTATCGGAGACTTGGAAGAGCAACAGTGTCTCCTGACTGTGATACCACAGCAAGAGATTTCACATTTTCACAATCATTAATGTAGAGGTTTGTGAGATTTGGAAAGGCTTCCAATTGGAGGGACGTGAGTGAATCACATCTGGAAAATGTTAACGACCATAGTGACTCAAGTTGATGTTGTTGCATTGAGAATGCTAATTTTCTACAATCCTCGATTCTAAGCTCTTGTACTGAAGCAGGCATACAATCCCATGGAAATGATATGGCTGAGTCACAATTTCTAATGCGCAAAGATTGGAGGCAAGTTGGTTGGGTGTGAGTCATGGCCTCCAACACAAACTCCACTAGTTGGCTTCCTGATATTGATAGATTGTGCAGCGACTGCGGTAGCTCCTGCATCCTCATTTTATGTTCCCCACGTATCCTTAATTCGAGAATCACGGGAGTGCTAGGGAGAGAACAAGCAAGCTGCGTGCATTTTTCAGTGCTAAGTTCTTCCAAGGTCGGTAGGTGAATGGGCAAATCTCCTTTTAACATTGGACAATCACGTATTTGAAGCTTCTTAAGTTGAGGAAAAGCACCCAACTCCAATGAATGCCATTCCTGCCAGCAAGGCATTTCTCCAAACGTGAGAGTTTCAAGGGATGGAAAGGGTGTCTCCCAATGAGATTCATCACTCTTGAAAAACTCATCACCAATGATCACTAGCCTACTAAAACCATAAATCTGCAATTCCTTTAGAGAAGGCAACTGACCAAGTGAAGGAAGCATACAACAATTCCTACATTGCTCAAAGGACAAATTGGTCATATTGTGATAGGAACGATAGCCTAACCAATCTGGAAGATTTGTACCCCTATAGCCCTTAATTGATAGCTTTTTCAGGTCTTCGTGAGGCTGTAAGTTATTGAGTGTATCTCTTTCAAATTGGGAATTAGCAATAGCGTCACGTGATGACCACGACCACCTCAATTTTAAAATGTCAATGTGCTTCTTGTCATTCATCTTTGCTTCCGAAGCTTCACCATTATTGATGACGTTCTCTAATTTGCCAATGCTAAGTGACCCATGAAGATTTGTAAGTGCTCCCAATTCCTTAATCCCATTCTCTTCATGCTTGCCAACAATATAGTCACTTACATGCTGCAAATGTTCCAATTTGCTCATCCCTTTTGGCATCTCTTCTAAAGAATCATTTCCTGTAATATCAAGATGGCGCAAATTTACAAGACGATGCATATTGTTGGGTAGCATTTTCAGACGATAACAATGCTTTAACTTCAGTGTTTGAAGATTGTGCAAGTTACATAATGACTCGGGCAATGTCACCATAGATTCAGAAGTGAGATCTAAATAACGTAAATGGATCAACTCACCTATTGAATCAAGCAATGAGTCAATTCTAAAGGACGTCAACGACAAAACTCTTGAGCACTTCAATTGTGATAGTGAGATATAAGAAGCCATTTTCTCAGAAAACAAGAGGTCATCATAGAGTCTGATTTGAAGTAGTGTCCTCGTATGTTTTAAACTCCCACATGCTTCAAAAAACATTGAGACCGGATAATTGCTTTCAGAATCATAGGAAAAATGACGGGTTTTACTATCAACATTGGCTGCACTCTCAAGTTTCCAAGCTCTAAAGTAGAACTTTCCAGCATAGAATGTTGCTAAATCGTGCATTAGATCGTGCATCACAAATGATTTTTCTTTAGCATTAGAGGTCTGGAAAAATGATCTTACCGTCAAATCATCAAAATACTTATAACCGATTTCTTCTAAAGTGTTTCCACTCTTTGGCGGTCGTAAAAGCTCTTCTGCCATCCACAGCAACACCAATTCATCTCTATCAAATTCATAATCCTTCGGAAATAAAGAACAATAAACAAAGCAACGCTTTAAATGTGAAGGGAGGTAATGATAGCTGATTCTTAATGCGGGAAGGATTGTACTCTCATTTTCAGAAAAGTCCCAAATTTCACTCTTCAATATATAGCTCCAATCCCTTACATTACCTTTTGTTCTTAATAATCCTCCAAGTGTTTGAGCAGCCAAAGGTAACCCTTTACACTTTTCAACAATTTTTCTACCAACTTTTTCTAGAGTTGAATAGTCCTGCGATTCAGGAGAAAGGGATGCATGTTTCGCAAACACTTGCCAGCAATACTCATCAGACAACACAGGCAATCTGTAAGTTGGAACAGTTTGCATTACCGAAGCCACCTCATCACTACGAGTTGTTACAAGAATTTTGCTTCCCTCACTTCCATAATGAAAAGGATTTTGGCAAACTTTCCAGTCATTGTAATTATCGTTCCACATGTCGTCCAAAACAATCAAGAATTTCTTTCCAGACAACTTTTCCTTTAAATCTTGTTGAAGTAGATTTAAATCATTTGTGTCACAAGAACCACGAGCTATTGCTTGTATTATAGTCCGAGTGACGTTAATAATATTAAATTCATTCCCAACACAAACCCATGCTTGAAAATCAAAGTTTGTCTTCACTTCATCATCATTGAAACCAATTGTGCCAAAGTAGTTTTTCCTATTCCACCCATGCCAACAATTGGGATCACAGATAATTTACCACCACTAGAATCATCTAACAATAATTTTACTATGGCCTCCTTGTCTTCTTTCCTGCCATATATCTCAGATACTTCAACTAGAGATGTTGATGGAATTCTCCATGACATGTTCTCCGTGGGGATCTCTCTCAGGCCAAGAATGTCTTTCTGTTTTACAATTGACTCTATTGCGTCAATTATGTCTTCCATCCTATTCACCATCTCCGTATCTTCCAAATTGAGATTGAGAAAACGAGTCAAGATGTTACCTGTTGGATGATCATTTTCAGTTGCAGCTTTGGTGGAGAGTTCATCCAACAAGTCATCAGCCTTATAGACAGCATCTTTGAGCTCGTCCAGCCACTCCTTCACAGCAGAGTCTGTGATCTGTTTGTTCTCGGCATCATTGAGCACAGCATGAGCAGCATACAGAGTTGTCTTGAACCTTCCAAGCAGCTTCTGGTCAAGCTTCTTTCCTCGGAACAAGTAGGCAAACTCAGGTGAAGCCAGCCTGTCAAAAAGAACACCAAGAAAAGAAGAGAGGAAAGCTCCACCAACAGCTTCAGCAGCCATGACTCTCAAGATCAAATTATCAGAAAGAAAAGGTAAGGTAAGGAAAGTGTTTGCACTACTCGCAGTATTTCTCTTAAGGGTAAGGAGAAGGAAGGGAGCAGTTTGTGAAGAGTGTATGGTGTGTGGTAGCAATGAGAGATATTGACTTCAAGCACTATTGGGTCTTCCACAAAGACATAGGGTGCTTCTTGCTTTCTTTCTCTAAAGACGGATCATGTTTCACTGCTTTGTCATAAAGTGTATGTATACAGGTGTTGCTTTCTTTCGCATTTCACATTTCACTTTCTAATGCAATTCCAATGAATCTTTAAAGCAATTATACCAGCGTACAAAATGTAGCGTCAATCAAGGAGAAATTCTTACCTTCTCTACGGAAGAAATCGTTTTATCTTCTACCTCTATTATCAACCATTGAAATCATTTTTGAAAATAAAAATGTTATCTGTACGCCCAATTACATGTACCTAAACACACACTATTTAAATTAATTAATTAATAATTATTATAAGCATATAATACAATTTTTTAAAATACAACACAAACTTAAAGTCATTAAACCACAAATATTATAAGCGTTAAAGAGCAAACTTTATGCCCATTCATGCACAAATTTTATTTGGACTACATTATAGACCTATAGTGTCAAGTTATATAAACCTATTTTTTATTTAAACATACACAAACATTATAAATAGTAATGCACAAATTTTATACGTATGAATGCACAAACATTACAAAATTATCAGAGTGGTTTACAATCTGAAGTTTATTTAAAAAAATGCACAAATAATAAATTTAATAATGCACAAACTTTATTCTCACGATTGTACAAACATTATAAATATGTAGATAATATTCTCAATTATAGTTACTTAAGTGCACAAACATTACAGATGTTAAAACACAAATTTTATGTATATAAATACAAGATGTATGTGTAGTGTATGTTTTTGAATGTACATGTAAGAAGACTCTTTTGAAAATGATGTAAACCCACAAAAATAAAAAGTTAAAGATGTTAAGTGGAGTATAAAATCATTTCTTCTCAGTAGAGATAAGAATTTCACGCCAATCAAGTAGGATCCTGTTACTTGTAATGAATTTGCCATCCTTTATTCAAAAATAACAGTATACATATTGTACTAAATGATGCTTTCTTCCACCAAAGACGCGACATGTTTCCCTGCTTTTATAAAGTTTATGGCCCACTGCTTTCATTTATGTCCATTGATTCACCCCCCACCTCACTTCACACGGTTCTCTATTTAACTGGTTATGGAAGGATATAACTGGACCCTTGTAATTGAACTTTTAATGGAATGATATTTTTGTTTTGCTTGTTCTATTGAAACAGGAACAAAAGGTGATTACTATTTTTAGTGCACCTAACTAATGTTATTAATGTGAGAACATGGCTTCCATTTTGGAAGTTACAGAGAGATTTATATTGGTTCAATCTCCAATACAAAGTCTATATCTAATCCACATAAAAGGTGAGATTTTCAATTAAACTTCAGTAGTATTATTTTACAACAGATTCTCCAAACTCATAGATTACTCAAAACACACAAGCCCACAGCAACACCAACC
This sequence comes from Nissolia schottii, assembly GCA_003254905.1. NCBI lineage: Eukaryota > Viridiplantae > Streptophyta > Magnoliopsida > Fabales > Fabaceae > Nissolia > Nissolia schottii. The sequence goes on from QANU01029328.1 coordinate 22,182, forward strand.
AAGATAAACATGTTGGCATTTACTACACACTTTCTCTTGACCAAGCTAATCTCTAGTATCCTCACCTCACTAGCCATTTCACTCACAAGCTCACAGACACACTACTCACTATGTTTTTCAGAATACAATACACATGAGAAAAGAGTTGAAATAAAACTAAAGCTCAGGAGGTTGCAAGGTTGCAGGAGTACATGAATAGCTCAAAAACAAGTGTGCTTCTCTCTTCTGAATTTTAATGGCAGCACGGGTTTTTAGCTGTTTCCAAAAGATGCAGTTGCCTCTTCTGAATTATTAGCCATTGTCAGTTGGGTACCTATGTCCACTAGACATTTTTATTTCATTTCATTACATACCACAAATTAGATAAATAGCACGTTGTTATGCCATAAATAAACGCCAGGTCTCTTAGGAATTTTCTGACATTGAATCAAGTTCAACTCATTGATCTCCTTAAATCTTCTTTTGAAACCATGAGACAGGATCATGTTGACACCGTGCAACATAAATGCAGGCAAGTCATGAGTGTAAAGGCAACTCAAATTTAAGAATGAAAGGATACGTAACATGCATTTTTTTTCCAACAGGCTTATCAGCAACAGAATGAGGGGCTGAGTAATTGAGCATTAGTCTTGCATCAGGTTGGCAAGTGAGTTGGCGTTCGTGTTGAATCACCAAGGAAAAAATTCGATTGAGTGGAGGTAAAGGATCCATGAGAAGGATCTGAGAGCGAACCGTTTGAAAAGATTCGTTCAAACCTTTCAAGAATCGTATAATGCGATCAGCATCACGATGCTTCTTGAAAGCAGAAACAGCACCACAGGAGCAAGGAGAAGGGCAAGAACACGATGGTAAGGGCCTGAAGACATCGAGTTCATCCCACAGAACTTTAAGTTCAGTAAAAAACTTGGTTACAGTGAAATCACCTTGACGAAGGGAAGCTATTTCTTCCTGCAAATCAGCAATGCGGAACAAGTCACCCTGCGCAAACCGATCCTTGAGTTCTTGCCACACCTCGGAGGCTTTATCTAACCAGATCACACTTTGCGCGATAGAGGGATCGATGGCGCGAATCAACCACGAAAGCACCATGTGATTGCACCTCTCCCAACTCGAGAACAGAGGCGAGTCTTTTGCAGCCATTACAATGGTGCCATCAGCAAATTGAAGTTTATTTTTGGACAACAAAGCCATTCTAATGGCGCGGGACCAAGCATGGTAGTTGCTACCATTAAGCAGAGAAGAAACAAGGATAAGAGAAGGGTTCTCATTCGGGTGAAGGTAGTAAGGGGAGAGAGCATCAATGGCAGAACCAGAATCGGAGGAAGCCATTGGAGAGAAGAAGAAAAGATGCAGAGAAAAGAGAAACGGCGGAAGCGGAATAACCTGGCTCTGATACCATGATGGAATTCTGCAGCAAATAGTGCAGCAGAGAAGAAAAGAAGATAGTTGGCAGAAAAATTGTTGTTAGATTAATGAGGGCCAATGGCCATATATAGATACAAGTTGCTTGCTGTGCAAGTCATGCTATAACTGCTATAACTGATTTCAACAAATTAACCAACTAACTACCTCTCTAACTAACTTTCTAACAAATCATCCAATCACAATGCTACTTTGGATGATTGTTGTCTATGAGTCCATGTTTTGTTTTAGAGGATCCATTCCCCACAGCTGCCCATATAAATGCACCTTTTCTTGACTGAGAAACCCCACATGCTCCAGCCTCGAGGACACCAAACCTCACCTATTGGACAAGCAAATCAGCATTCATGAGTTCCTCAAGATTCTGAAGTGCAATTACTCCTCTCAAGATGCGAAACAGGGTTAAAAATAATGTCTGTCCTAAATTAAAAGACATAAATGTTGCATTTGGTACTAGAGATAGGACATGAGGATAGAGACACAGAAACAGACATAGATCAATTCCTGTCCCTATAGGACCCAATTCTGTGTCCCCATGCAAAAAATTTCTGTCCCGTCTATTCTAGTTTCAGTGAGATACAAAAAATACAAGAACTTTTTATCCACATCTCTGTTCTCCTATATCCTGACCTTGACACCAAATACAACAAAGCTGCTGACATTCTTCAACAAGAAATACCTTAGCCAGAAATAATCAGCAATGGATAAGAATAATAAGTACTTTTGGTTGAACCTATTCATGTAGGACTAGGAGAAACCCCAGCAAAAAAGACATTATTCAGCGTTAAACACATAGTAAGCATCAACAAATGGTAATTACAGTCACATGCTCAAGCAAAACAGAACAGGTACAAAATAGAAAAGTTGAAATATTTGTTTCTAATTAATGGAATGATTGCAGAACCTACAAATAGGAATTTACAGTACAGAACAGTAAATTTAAAAAAATTTTAATTTGAAGCTTGTACTTCTAATGCCTTACAAGCATTCTAACAAACATTTTGAAGGTGACATATACATCAAACAAAGAAAAACTTCCATAGACACTTCTATACTCTAATCATATTTATAGTCCATTAAGTCATATATATAAGAGACCAAATCAGCAAAGACCATAAAAATGGGCAAACAAAACAAATGAGAGGGGTCATTTGTAACGTGAAGATCTATTTACCTGATGTGCTTCACTCTTAGGGAAATACTCGATGGGTAGGAAAGTAATTTCCTAAGTTGTCACTAGTTTGGTTCCTTTCACTTTCCTCTTCGCAGAAATGCTCTAAGAGAAATGACGAATCACAAGCACTTCTGCAATCTTTCCCATCTATGCCCATTACATCGAAGCCAGACTCCCACTTTTCCTCTTCAAAGATGATTTCCACCAATCTGTGTTCTACTGTTATCAACCAGCATTGAAGTTATTGGTTTTAAATCAGTAACTTAATACTCATAAGATGTATGATTCGGTTTCACTTTTGCTTCCAACAATCAAACCTCGAGTTACTGATTGAAAAGTGTTACAATTGAAAAGTGTGTAGTTAAATGACTATCTAACGTTCCATCACAAAATGTGCATGGTTCATAAATGTTGGCCAAGTACTGTGCTTGCTCCGCTGATTTTCTGCACATAAGTTCAGGTTTTTGAGACATCTCTTGATTCTGAGTAGCATCTCTCCACAGGTGACAGGAGAATTCTTCTGTTTATAGAGCAGCCTTGCTAGTTCTTGGAAAACTAGACGGTTCACCACAGACGAGATGATTTGGTAGACGTTGATCTCTGGCGTTTGGACCCTTCCATGCCATGCCATTGCTGCCAAGGCTGCGTACTTGTCAGCTGGGAACTGTGAGAGCAAAGGAGTCACTGTTAATGTGAGAATTATTAACCATTCATTCTATTACTTTCCAAATATTGGATTTTGCTATGCAATCCATTTATTTAGTTTCATTTACCACATCAAGTACTCCATTTGGTTCAACCAAAAAGCCTGTCCGCTGCCCTTTTCCCATAGCAAAGAACTGCTGAATCCATCTTCCTGAAAGTAAAGAGAAAAATTCTTAGTTTTATCATACAAAGCTCAATGCAATTTGTAGATTATTCATAATTTTTTTTCCTCTCTCAATACTAGAGCAAATTACAACAACTGGAATATCCTGCCACCCATATCTGCTAGCCCACTCAGAAAAATATCAAATTACAATATGGAATTTAATAATACTCAAGAATTTGTAAAATAAAAATCTAAGTAGGTGGCTGAAGCTTTCTGTCTGTACCATGAAAAATAAATTGACACATAATGAGACACATGAAACATAAAGACACAATATCTCTCTAGACCATCTCCCCCATCTTTGGAGCTAGTAATTTGAAACCATTTTTATTTCACTGGGAATGAAACTCGTTGGAACTTCATATATAATTTTTTCTCTTGCTATGCAATCTCCAAAGATAAATGGTCTTTCCAAGATTGTACCTTGCCTTTGTCCATTGACGTAAACTGCACATAACATGCAAGGATTAGAGTCCAGAATATAAATTATAATTAGCAAATAATTTTGAAATTTTAACTCATTCTTATAAAAATAATTTTGTCCAAGGTGGTATGGCCCTTTGGTGTTCATGTTATAGCAGTGTCATATCTAATCACACTAATCAAATTATTAAACAGTATAAAAATAAAAATTTTGGGGAACTTATGTTTTAAAATGATTTCACTAACCTTTCATCAAATGCTATATTAGCTGCAGAATTTACAATCTGAGTTATCTCATCTGAAATAACATCAGAAGAACCTTCATGTAGCATTCACAAACCATTGCCTCCAACAGAAACTAGTTTGCTCAACATAAAGGCTTGGTAGGATATTTCCATGGATTTGTCTAGGGCATCTGAAAAGCTCTGTATTTATGATCCAAAAATAACATAAATATGAGATCAAGAAATAAGTGATGCTGTGAAATTTGACAAATTGCAAGCTGAATAAACAAAGTTTCATAGAACCATACTTCATTTTGCAATCTCTCAATGCCGTTTGCTTATTCTTTTGCTTGATCAATTGGTAAAATATAAGGTGTTAATATCTTTTTCATGAATTTGAATTTTAGTCTTCTCCAATGGCTCATTCATACTTAACTTCTGCATGAACAGAAAAACATTATATGGATTTCAAAGACAGTAAAATTAATACTCATTGGCCTTAGCAGTAAGTGACACAGAATTTTTATACAATCGTTGTTGTGTGCTGACTTATTCCGAAGGTTAAGATTAAATACAGATGACCAAAAAATGCTCATGTGAAGATTTTTCTTTGTACTAATTTAATTGTTTCTTGACTTTGCTTAAAAATGGGGACAAAAACCGAAACTCTTTTAAACATCAGCCAACAAGCCACACTTGAGCTCAAACTCAGCCACCAAAATATGTGATTCTTGTTGTGAAATCTAGGCTGTCAAAGAAATTCATAACTCTCTCCTATTCTGTATTTATATCAGTTGAGGTACATACAAATAAAGCAGGAATTTACACCATAAGCTACAAGTGAAGAAAAATATTAATTCAAACACAGCCAACAGAAATTACCTTTATTCTTAATAGGAAATCTCAATGACCACGAATTTTGGTTCCTTAACTATTTCTTTTGGAGCGAAGCACCCATTTTATCATTCTCAGTGAGCCTAAAACTCCTCAAGAACTTGCTGCCATAGTACTCAACGTGATGCCACTTATCATTCTTGTTTTCATTGTCAACATTCATTTCTTGCTTGAGACAAACAACATTGCCTTAAGATCCTCATATCAGCCTAGCCTTCAAGGTTACTTGCTGCACAGTGGATCCGATATTGCCCAAATCACCAAAACTTTACCATCCTTTGATAAAAAGGAGCACAAACAATGATTACAATCTCTATAAGAATATTGCAAGGAATATACCTGTGGAGCCATCCAGCTTCAAGTTCCCTTGGTAGAGACACGAGGGTTCAGCTTGGGGGTTCAAACTTGCAAATCCTAAGTAATTCAAGACGAATATTAGGATAGTCAGATGATATTTGAGACTATTATAATGGTTTGGATAAAATCAAAAATCCCTTCTCCAGGGTTATCTTTCAAGTTTCAACGGCAAAGCAAAATACATGACAACAGAAAATTAGATCCAAATAACCCTTTCATGTCCCTATATACAAACTAGAAAAGGAAAAAAAAAGTTTAAACAAACCATGGAATAACTTTTGAGGGAGAGTCAAACAAATACCTGTTAAAGATCTTGAGTCACAAGATCAATCTCAATGAATATGAATACAACTAATGTGGGAAAGTTTGGGCCAAACTTGTGGGTCTCTCTCTTCGTAGCGTTTAGCCAGCAAAGGACAATGAAACAATACGAGATCTCTTAGAGATGCAGGAAGCCTTTCTCCCACCAAAGTCACCAACTTGGGACAGTGCGTAATGAATAAAACTCGGAGAGCGGGGAGGTGGACAAATCCGTTGCAGTCCAACGTCTCCAGACTTTCAAGGTTACGCAGTGTCAGAAACCGAAGGGAGGCAGGCAACCAACCCTCCTTTGGGAACAACTTCACACTCTCACTTGGACCACCGATCTCAAGACAGGTAAGAGGGTGACTATGCAAGTCAGCTAGGCACTTGAGCAGTTTCTCAGATCCTGTGATATCAAGCATTCCCAAGTTAGGCGGAAGACCCCCCTCAGAAAACGAATCAATTTCTGGGCAATGCTTTATTTCGAGAAGCAGTAGTTCGGGTGCAGCCATCGCTAGTGTAGACAAGGATACAAATCTGGGGCACTTTTCAATGAATAAGCATTGGAGACTTGGAAGAGCAACAGAATATCGTGACTGTGATTCCACAGTAAGAGATTTCACATTTTCACAATCATCAATTCTGAGTGTTGTGAGATTTGGAAAGGCATCCAACTGGAGGGAAGTGAGTGAATCACATCTGCAAAATGTTAACAACCGTAGTGACTCAAGTTGATGTTGTTGCATTGAGAATGCTAAATTTCTACAATCCTCGATTTCAAGCTCTTGTAATGAAGCAGGCATACAATCCCATGGAAATGATATGGCTGAGTCCCAATTTCTTATGCGCAAAGAATGGAGGCAAGTTGGTTGGGTGTGAGTCATGGCCTCCAACACAAACTCCACTGGCTGGCTTTCTGAAATTGATAGATTGTGCAGCGACTGCGGTAGCTCCTGCATTCTCATTTTATGTTCGCCGCATATCCTTAATTCAAGAATCGCGGGAGTGCTAGGGAGAGAACAAGCAAGCTGCATGCATTTTTCAACGCTAAGTTCTTCCAAGGTTGGTAGGTGAATGGGCAAATCTCTTTTTAACATTGGGCAATTATGTATTTGAAGCTTCTTAAGTTGAGGAAAAGCACCCAACTCAAATGAATGCCATTCCTGCCAGCAAGGCATTTCTTCAAACGTGAGAGTTTCAAGGGATGGAAAGGGTGTCTCCCAATGAGATTCATCATTCTTGAAAAACTCATCACCAATGATCACCAGCCTATTAAAATCACAAATTTGCAATTCCTTTAGAGAAGGCAACTGACCAAGTGAAGGAAGCATACAACAATTCCTACATCGCTTAAGGGACAGATTGGCCATATTGTGATAGGAATGATAGCCTAACCAATCTGGAAGATTTGTACCCCTATAGCCCTCAATTGATAGCTTTTTCAGGTCTTCGTGAGGCTGTAAGTTATTGAGTGTATCTCTTTCAAATTGGGAATTAGCAATAGCGTCATGTAATGACCACGACCACCTCAATTTTAAAATGTCAATGTGCTTCTTATCATTCATCTTTGTCTCCGAAGCTTCACCATTATTGATGACGTTCTCTAATTTGTCAATGCTAAGTGACCCATGAAGATTTGTAAGTGCTCCCAATTCCTTAATCCCATTCTCTTCATGCTTGCCAACAATATAGTCACTTAAATGTTGCAAATGTTTCAGTTTGCTCAACCCTTTTGGCGTCGCTTCTAAAAAAACAGTTCCTGTAATATCAAGATGGCGCAAATTTACAAGACGATGCATGTTGTTGGGTAGCATTTTTAGATTACGACATTCCTTTAACTTCAGTGTTTGAAGATTGTTCAAGTTACCTAATGACTCGGGCAATGTCACCATAGATGCAGAAGAGAGATCTAAATAACGTAAATGGATCAACTAACCTATTGAATCAGGCAATGAGTCAAGTCTAAAGGGCTTCAACGACAAAACTCTCGAGCACTTCAATTGGGATAGTGAGATATAAGAAGCCATTTCCCCTGAGAACAAGAGGTCATCATAGTAATGGATTGGCAGTAGTGTCCTCGTATGTTTCAAACTCCCACATGCTTCAAAAAACATTGAGACTGGATAATTGCTTTTAGAATCATAGGAAAAATGACGGGTTTTACTATCAACATTGGCTGCACTCTCAAGTTCCCAAGCTCTAAAGTAGAACTTTCCAGCATAGAATGTTGCTAAATCGTGCATCAGATCGTGCATCACAAATGATTTTTTTTCAGCATTAGAGGTCTGAAAAAATGATCTTGCCAGCAAATCATCAAAATACTTGTAACCGATTTCTTCTAAAGTGTTTCCACTCTTTGGCACTCGTAAAAGATCTTCTGCCATCCACAGCAACACCAATTCATCTCTATCAAATTCATAATCCTTCGGATATAAAGAACAATAAACAAAGCAGCGCTTTAAAGGTGAAGGGAGGTAATGATAGCTGATTCTTAATGCGGGAAGGATTGTACTCTCATTTTCAGAAAAGTCCCAAATTTCACTCTTCAATACATAACTCCAATCCCTTACATTATCTTTTGTTCTTAATAATCCTCCAAGTGTTTGAGCAGCCAAAGGTAACCCTTTACACTTTTCAACAATTTTTCTACCAACTTTTTCTAGAGTTGAATAGTCCTGCGATTCAGGAGAAAGGAATGCATGTTTTGCAAACACTTGCCAACAATACTCATCAGACAACACAGGCAATCTGTAAGTTGGAACAGTTTGCACTACCGAAGCAACCTCATCACTACGAGTTGTTACAAGAATTTTGCTTCCCTCACTTCCATAATGAAAAGGATTTTGGCAAACTTTCCAGTCATTGTAATTATCATTCCATATGTCATCCAAAACAATCAAGAATTTCTTTCCTGACAACTTTTCCTTTAAATCTTGTTGAAGTAGATTTAAATCATTTGTGTCACAAGAACCACGAGCTATTGCTTGTATTATAGTCTGAGTGACGTTAATAATATTAAATTCATTCCCAACACAAACCCATGCTTGAAAATCAAAGTTTGTCTTCACTTCATCATCATTGAAAACCAATTGTGCCAAAGTAGTTTTTCCTATTCCACCCATGCCAACAATTGGGATCACAGATAAATTACCACCACTAGTATCATCTAACAATAATTTTACTATGGCCTCCTTGTCTTCTTTCCTGCCATATATCTCAGATACTTCAACTAGAGATGTTGATGGAATTCTCCATGACATGTTCTCCATGGGGATCTCTCTCAGGCCAAGAATATCTTTCTGTTTTACAATTGACTCTATCGCGTCAATTATGTCTTCCATCCTATTCACCATCTCCCTATCTTCCAAATTGAGATTGAGAAAACGAGTGAAGATGTTACCTGTTGGATGATCCTTTTCAGTTGCAGCTTTGGTGGAGAGTTCATCCAACAAGTCATCAGCATTATAGACAGCATCTTTGAGCTCGTCCAGCCACTCCTTCACAGCAGAGTCTGTGATCTGTTTCTTCTCGGCATCATTGAGCACAGCATGAGCAGCATACAGAGTTGTCTTGAACCTTCCAAGCAGCTTCTGGTCAAGCTTCTTTCCTCGGATCAAGGAGGCAACCTCAGGTGAAGCCAGCCTGTCAAATAGAACATTAAGAAAAGAAGAGAGGAAAGCTCCACCAACAACTTCAGCAGCCATGACTCTCAAGATCAGATTATCAGAAAGAAAAGGTAAGGTAAGGAAAGTGTTTGCACTACTTGCAGTATTTCTCTTAAGGGTAAGGAGAAAGAAGGGAGCAGTTTGTGAAGAGTGTATGGTGTGTGGTAGCAAAGAGAGATATTGACTTCAAGCACTATTGGGTCTTCCACAGAGACATAGGGTGCTTCGTGCTTTCTTCCTCCAAAGACGTATCATGTTTCACTGCTTTCTCGTTAAGTGTATGTGTACAGGTGTTGCTTTCATTCTTTCACATTTCACATGTCACTTTCTAATGCAATTCCAATGAATCTTTAAAGCAATTATACCATTGTGCAAAATGTAGCGTCAATCAAGTAGAAATTCTTACATTCTCTACTGAAGAAATGATTTTATCTTCTACCTCTATTATCAACCATTGAAATCATTTTTGGAAATGGTGTAGACCAACAAAAATAAAAAGTTAAAGATGTTAAGTGGAGTGTCAAATCATTTCTTCTTAGTGGAGATAAGAATTTCACGCCAATCAAGTAGGATGCTGTTAGTTGTAATGAATTTGCCATCCTTTATGCAAAAATAACTGTATACATATTGGTGATAGTGTAGAAAAGACATTAAATTCACTGTACCAAATGATGCTTTCTTCTACCAAGGACGCGACATGTTTCACTGCTTTCATTTACCTCACTTCACACGGTTCTCTTTTTAACTAGTGTACAAAAATGTAACGTCAATTTAGCAGTAGGATGCTTTTCACTTTTTTTTAACATGACTCAACTTTCATAGTCCTCTCATTCTGGTTCTTGAAAATTTATTTCCCAAGGTTACAATTCTTTTCTCCCTTTGCTCTCTTTAAAGGTGAGTAATGGCTCCCAGTGTACCTTTTGCGATGATCATTGGTTAGGCAATTTCCCTTTTAGTATTGTTTTTCCTATCCTATATTGTCTATTCTCCCTACCCAATGCAATGCATTCAGGATTTTTTTAGAATGCAAGACTCCCCTTCTTCTTGGGCCTTCAACTTTTTTTTTTTTTGAAATCTTAACGATAGAAAGTCCTCTGAATTAGTTGTCATATTAAGTTACTTAGTTATTGTTATGTTGTCACATACTCCAGACTTAAGATCTTAGTCTCTTAATTCCTTTAGGCTATTCACTTGTAAATCCTATTTTCAGTTTTGACTCACTCTTTGATCATAATCTCTTTCCACCTTAAAAAACTCATTTGGAAATCTAAAGTTACATGTAAAATCAAATCCTTTATTTGGATAATTGTGCTTAACAAAATTAATATTAATGACATGTTGTAGGTTCAGAAGCCACCTAAGGTTATTTCTCATGTGAGGGTGAATTCTGCATTTGTACACACTTGTTATTGCATTGTTATATGTTCAACTCCCTATGAAAATGTTTGTTTGGTATCTTGGATGAGTGTGAGGGGCACCCAACGACCTTAGACCAATTATTATTGACTAGTTATGTTGGTTTTGGGAGTAGGAAAGAAGCCATTATTTTGTGGCAAATTGGCAACGTGCTATTTTAGCTACTATTTGATGGATCTGGCTTGAGCGCAACTCTCGCATTTTTAATGACAAGCTTTTTGATTAACATCTTCTTTGGGATAGGATTAAGCGTTTCATTTTAACTTGGAATAAAGTTCATAATCTCTATAGAAGTCTTTCCCTGTCAGTTATGTTAAGAGATTGGAAAGCCCTTCTTCATAGATAGTTGTTTGGTTTATTTTTTGTATAGAGGATCTCTTGTCCTCCCACCTTTTGTATCTATCTTCTTCTCTTATCAATACAATTATTCTTTTATTTAAAAAAAAACTCTAATTTCACGCATTTTTTTGTTAATTATAATCTATTAATTTTAATGAAATCGTTAAGCTTTATGCCAAAATAACCCTATTGCCTACATTAACTTTTAAAAAAAAACATATGGTTATGGATGGATTTAACTGGACCCTTGTAATTGAACTGCTAACGAAATGATATTTTTTGTTTTGCTTGCTCCATTGAAACACGAACAAAAGGTGATTGCCATTTTTAGTGCACCTAACTAATGTTATTAATGTGAGAACATGGATTCCATTTTGGAGGTTACAGAGAGATTTATATTGGTTCAATCTCCACTACAAAGTCTACATCTAATCCCCACAAAAGGTGAGATTTTCAATTAAACTTGAGTAGTATTATTTTACAACAGATTCTCCAAACTCATAGATTACTCAAACACACAAGCCCACAGCAACACCAACCAAGATAAACATGTTGGCATTTACTCCACACTTTCTCTTGACCAAGCTAATCACTAGTATCGTCACCTCACTAGCCATTTCATTCACAAGCTCACAGACACACTCACTACGATTTTCAGAATACAATACAAATGAGAAAAGAGTTGAAATAAAACTAAAGCTCAGGAGGTTGCAAGGTTGCAGGAGTACATGAATAGCTCAAAAACAAGTGCGCTTCTCTCTTCTGAATTTTAATGGCAGCACGGGTTTTTAGCTGTTTCCAAAAGATGCAGTTGCCTCTTCTGAATTATTAGCCATTGTCAGTTGGGTACCTATGTCCATTAGACATTTTTATTTCATTTCATTACATATCACAAATTAGATAAATAACACGTTGTTATGCCATAAATAAACACCAGGTCTCTTAGGAATTTTCTGACATCGAATCAAGTTCAACTCATTGATCTCCTTAAATCTTCTTTTGAAACCATGAGACAGGATCATGTTGATACCGTGCAACATAAAATAAATGCAGGCAAGTCATGAGTGTAAAGGCAACTCAAATTTAAGAATGAAAGGATACGTAACATGCATTTTTTTTTTCCAATTTTACATACGTCCATGTTTTGTTTGAGAGGATCCATTCCCCACAGCTGCCCATATAAATGCACGTTTTCTCGACTGAGAAACCCCATATGCTCCAGCCTCGAGGACACCAAACCTCACCTATTGGACAAGCAAATCAGCATTCATGAGTTCCTCAAGATTCTGAAGTGCAATTACTCCTCTCAAGATGCGAAACAGGGTTAAACATAATGTCTGTCCTAAATTAAAAGACATAAATGTTGTATTTGGTACTAGAGATAGGATATGAGGACAGAGACACAGGAACAAATACAGATCAATTCCTCCCTATAGGACCCAATTCTGTGTCCCCATGCAAAAATTTTCTGTCCCTTCTATTCTAGTTTCAATAAAATACAAAAAATACAAGAACTTTTTATCCACATCTCTGTTCTCCTATATCCTGACCTTGACACC
>QANU01029398.1:0-35760 GCA_003254905.1 Nissolia schottii
CGGTTAGATTAGGGCGACGCTTTGTATTATATATATTAGGGTTAGGGTTAGGGTTAATGTCATCATCATTCCAATAATAATAATAAAAAGAATAATAACAATGAAATTTACAATTGTATTTGTTCAATCTTGTTGGGTACAAGTACATCCATATTTGTTCATGGAAAATCTGGGTGCCTAGGTGCCTCTATAGGGGTATATCTGTTAGGTGCCCTAATATTCTGACGGTCACAAAGATCATACCCCTGCTCACCTGCGTTGCTGGTACTTGCTCCATCGTGGTTGCCTCGGTGTCCCATCCACCGCATCATGCATCTTTGTACTCCGCGAATTCCCCTCGCAAACAGGTTTCCCCTCAGACCAGATCTGGGCGACGGTTGCCTTGGAGGTGCATCTGGCTGGGAGTTGTCATCGCCATCGTCAGATGCATCCTCAGGCAACTCATTCAAATTAAACCCTGCCCTAACCCTGGTACCAAAACCGGACGGCTCAGAACCCCATCTTTGTATGTCCACGCGATCAATATCAACCGATCTTCTTGGTGAGCGTACGCGTGGCTCACTATGTCTTGAAGAGGACCTTCCGTGGAAGGATCTTCGACTCAACGAGTGTTGCTCACTGTACATTTCACCAAAAAAAGGGGATTGAACGTTAGGCCTATACGGAGGTGGAGTGACCTCAACAGTAAGATCAAGTGGGTATGGAGTCATTGTAACCTCATCAACAGGATGTTGGGGAGCCTGTGTTTTTGAGGGGCCAGGGTTAAATGGGTCAAAGTCCTCATCAATCTCATGTAATTATTGACCCATCTGTTCGTCTAGCCAGGCAAATAAACCAGTTTGTGGAAGGGGATTGAAGGTTTGGGGAACCAGAGCAACATAATGTGCCTGTGGTGGCGAAGCAAAGAAATCATCCTGGGGAGGCGGCATGTACATACCGTGCAGGCCCTCATCAAAGAAAATAGGTGGTTGGTGCATGGGCTCAATACCATGCGGTGGCGAAGGAAAATATTCTTGCCACACATCAGGTACCCGGTGATGGTCGTAGATTTGTTTTAGAAATCTTTGACCATGAACCAGATACCACTGTCAGTATTGCACGGTTGGTCTGTAATTAACAAGCCTATCACCAGCATATGCCGCGCGGTTAGCCCACATCTGGATTCAAGTATGATGTCTTTGCACCCAGTTAGCAGTCAGCAATGACTGTGAATTTCCCCTCAGATCAACATTGTGCGAGCGGACTAGGATACTGCAACTAGGTCCAGAAGGCACCGTCTGAACAAACCCAAATTGTCGGAGCACGTGATCAGCTGCATGCCACTCAACAATCTCAAAATATATTAATGGGCATACCACTGACCATGTACCCCCGTTTATTCTTCACTTCCCCAGGTATGACTGCGGCAATCAGGGGATGACAATATGGCTGCCATATAAACTTCACACAAAAACAATCTGTTATATTCAAATAATGTTATAGAAAAATATAAATGCAAAAGTGGTTATGTTATGGTTTAGGGTATTAATTTATACCTGGTCTGGGGTCATATCGTCTATTGCTCTTCTACATTCCTTCACTGTAGCGTTATGTACATTAGGAATGTACTCATGGTCAGCCCACCTGCGATGAAAATATGGTTATACTAATAAAGTAAGTGGTTCTGATAAAATAACAATGAAATATTGAAAGCAACAAATAAATAAACAACTACCTTGCCGCAAGGGGAAACTGGAAGAGGTTCGGGTCTATAGGGTTTGGTGCAAGTTGAGGAAATCGGTAAAAGGCCCATACTTGTAGCAACACCATGCAACCACTTATACCTTTGCAATTTGAGGGCGAAGCGCGACACAGTGCTCTCTGAAGCATGGCTAGGATGGCTAAACCCCAGCTATACCTCCCTAGGCCACCCAAATCTCTCAAGATGGCTAGGTACTTGGAGTGGATCCAATTGCCATGCTTATCACCGAACAATAAATCATCGAAAAGACGTAGAATATACCTGCGCGCATGCCAAGTCAATATTTGTTGCATGTCGTACTAGTCAAGTGAGAGATCGCAGATATCAGTGGAAAAATGGTTATGGAGCCAGACTGAATTAATGAACGATCTGTCTATATCTTCGGGAGCCGGTGTTACCCCAAGAAGTTCTTGGCATAAGTCTATAAGAGCTGGTACCATGAACACAATTTCTGGGGCGGTAACGGCCTCACCTTCTGACGCAACCCCGAGGATGATGTTCACATCCTCCAACGTTATTGCACATTCTCCATGTGGCAGATGAAAAGTGTGGGTCTCCGGCCTCCACCTCTCGACAAGAGCGGAAATTAGTCCTTAGTTCACTCCAATGTGGGGTAACAAGGACACTTGTAGTAAACCAGCATTTTGTAGAAACGGATGTATGAGGGCATTAGGTGGCTCAATAAACCCATGCCTAGTCCGCAACCGCCGCGCAACCTGCAACGATAACGATCCACATCAAATTTTATATACCACATGGATATGGTTAGGGTTATGGATAGGGTTAGGATTAGTAGTATGGTTATGGTTAGGGTTATATGTTAAGGTTATGTGTTTGGGTTAGGGTTATATGTTAAGGTTATGTGTAATGGTTAGGGTTAGGGTTAGGGTTAGGGGTAGGGTTAGGGTTATATGTTAAGGTTATGTGTTTGGGTTAGGATTATGGTTAGGGTTATATGTTAAGGTTGTGTGTTTGGGTTAGGGTTAGGGTTAGGGTTATATGTTAAGGTTATGTGTTTGGGTTAGGATTAGGGTTATATGTTAGGTTATATGTTAAGGTTATGTGTTAGGGTTAGGGTCAGGGTTAGGGTTATATGTTAAGGTTATGTGCTTGGGTTAGGGTTAGGGTTTGGGTTAGGGGTAAGGTTAATGTTAGGGTTAAGGTAGGGTTATCATTAATGTTAGGGTTAGGGTTAGGGTTATGTGTTAGGGTCAGGGTTGTGGTTAGGGTTAATAATAATAATAGTGACAATAGTACTAATAATAATAATACTAATAATAAAACTAAAAATAAAAATAATGATAATAACTATAATGTATAATAATAATAACACTAATAATAATAATAATAATAATAATAATAATAATAATAATAATAATAATAATAATAATAATTAATTTTGTTCTTCTTCTTACCACATTATTACTACTACTGATACTACTACTACTAGTAATAATAATAATAAAAATGGAAAAATAAATACTACTATTAGTAATTACTACTACTACTAGTAATAATAATAATAAAAATGGAAAAAAATAATAACAATAATGTATATTATAATAATAATAACCATAATACTAATAATGTTCATACTTTTGGGATTTTAATCTGTTAATAGGTTAAATGACTAATAATACTACTACTAATAATAATAGTGATAATAGCAGTAATAAGCATAAAATAAGTATGCTAATAACAGTAACAATAAGACAAGTATAAACCTGATTATCCTGCAGTATGTTCATCGAGATGTGTAGCGATGGATTCATAGTATCAGCTTGCCCTCTCACCATATCGTGACTATATTTTTTCACAAGCCTACAGATAAAGAGTTTACAGTATCATTGTTATAACTTGTTTGAAAGGAAAAAAAAATATTAATTTAACCGTCAAAAAATTATTACTGACTACTACAATGAAAACCAAAAAAAATAAATCAAAATATATTATACATCTTTAACAAAATAAACCAAACTTGATTACTATTTTTTAAAAAACGATAGTCGCAAAAAAAAATTAGAATAAATTCATTATAATTAATCTTTAATTATTTAAAACAGAAAAAAATGATAACTATTTTAATATAAAAATTATTATTTAAATGGAAAGATAGCTTGTGTTTGAAAATAATAATATCTACGATTAAATTAAAAGGAAGTAAATAAATAAATTTAAATATAATACTTAGATAAAAAAATATTTTTAATTGGTTAAAAAATATATATACTATACCTCTAATATAATATAAAACCCGTATATATATGAATGATATTAATAATAGTAATAATAATGATAATATATACACATGTTACATAATATATACATATATATATATATATATATATATAAAATCTGTATATAAAAATATAAATGATAATAATAATAGTAATAATACATACATACACATATATATATATATATAAAATGAAAAGAAAAAACAAAATAACAGTGAAATGAATGTAAGAAAATAATCATGTACATAAAATAAAATTACCTCATATACCAGCAATAGAGGCAAGAAAAAAAAATTAAGAGTATAGCTGAGGAGAAATTTTTTTTCAGAAGAAAACAGTGAAGGAGGTGGGTGGGGGACCATTTCATTCATGGGGTAATATATACTGGAGGAAGTGAAGAAGAATGAAGGAAACGGTGAGGTCTGGGGAACGAAGTCCGGTGCGGTCATCGAGGCACCACGTGTCGCCTCCCCCTTGCCTCCCTCCACGGCTGCCCCCCAGTCTGCGTGCCACGCGCTGTTTAAGCTTTTCAGACCTGCTTTTTCTTTTTCTTTTTTTATTTTTCGAATTTCTGAAATCGCTGGGCCCCACGGCGATTTCAGACCTGCTTTTTCTTTTTTTCTTTTTTCCGAATTTCTGAAATCGGAACCCCCCATGCTTTCGTAAATTCCAATTTCAGCCCATATATCCGGATTTTATACCCCTTCAAACCATATAAATGTAAATACCCCTGAAAGTATAGAGTAGTGCGCAACTTAGATTTATAGTTTTACCCAATTCTTTTTTAACAATTATTTTTTTAAAGGATAAAATATTTAATAATATTAGACACACAAAATAATTTATTTTTTACAATCCTCGTTATAGTATTATATCTATGTGTTTCACACGAAGTAATTTCAAAGGAATTAATGGTGAAAGCCAAAAGATTATTTAAAAAGGGACAAAGGATTACGAAGTTTAAAGAACTGGGGCATGAATTGTATTTATGCGGAAGAGAAAGTGGGAATAAAGAACAAACTTTTATTGAATTGATCACTGAAGTGATGAATATACAACATCTAAGTCTTTTGCAGAAATGTAAATATAACGACAAAGTTACAGAAAGAACTTATGGAATTAAAAAGAAACTAGGTAACTAAATTGAAATAAAAAGGAAATTAAAATAAAAGAATGGTGGCATACATCGGATCTCCTTGTACTCTTTGCGTTGTCAGGAACTCGAGTGTTTAGTTAATCCTTCAGAAATGAACCACCTAAGATGTTACAACGCTTAAGGTTGCAACAAATAATTGCCCAAGGCATTTAGGACTTAGACTTTTCTATAAAAGGACTTCTAGAATCAAGTTATAGGGGGATTGGATTCGCTTGGCAAATACCCCACACTGAAGGAATTTACATAATTAGAATCCTAATTTTTAGCCTAATTATAGCATGTGAAAAATAATATTTTCTATGAGAGATTGAGAAAAAGAATTAGAACCTGGAATTGAAGATGTCGATGCCATGTTTGTGAATCCAAGGATTCTAGTTGCAGTTGGGTAAGAGAATAGAGAAGAGAATGTGTAACATCCCACTCTTATTTTAGAAAAAATTCCCCTAAATAAAGGTTCGTAGAGCCTTTTGTATGAGTTAACCTGTAGAGGTCAGTAAAAATTATTCTGGTTGGTTTTGATAAATTCTGCTAACACTTAAATGATTCCTCTCGCCCCCTAGAGATGGATGAAAAACCTAAAGTGTCAGTAAAACGGAAATCGATTCAGTTTCGGACGATTCCGCAGACACTAGAACAACCCCGTTTAGCCAGTAAAACTGAGCAGAGAGTCCCAAGTCTTTGGAAATCCAACCTGTACGGGAAAAAAGTTTCAAATACCTTAGATTAGCACCAAAACCTCGGTAGGGAGAATAGGCGAGAGGAGGCAATCGCAGAAATGCAAGTGGAACGATTGTTTGCAGTCACGGGAGCTTAACGACGTATCAAAGGTATCTGTGAAGAATACTCCTCTAGAGAAAAATTCACAAATTCCTTGAGTTGACCTTACTTCCATGTTAAGGGAAATTAGGGGATCGCGGCGGTATGCTCGGACTATTTTTTGGACGACCGTGCGCGACGCACCGGGACTGCGAACGACCAAACACGAGCGAAAAAAGACCGGGAAGGACCCAAATCTGATTCCCCCACGTGATGCATTAGATTTTTTGAAGAAAAATAATAAAATAAGAGTTACTATTCATTGATGTGACCTTTTATTTATCCAAACTAATTAAATATTTAATTAATTAAGTTAGAAATGGCATAATGGTAACTTGGGCCAAGGGCAAAATTGGAAAGTGGAATTCAGCCCCAAGGCTATAAATACGGGGCTAAACCGAAAATTTGGGAAAAAATAGAAAACCTTGTCAAAGCTCTACCCGATTACCTAATCGACTGTTGTTTTGTCAAACCAGAGGCCCAGACACTTCCTACCTCAAACCCAGTTCCAATTCTTCAGAAATTTCCTAACCTAAACCCACAAAGATCCGTCAAAATCCCTAGAGAAAGCTTGGAAAATTTCAGCACAAGAAGACTTAGGAGACATCAAAGCAAGCTAGGAGGCCACCGTAAACGTCGAAACCGGAAAAACTTGGGTAAATATGACATAACCACTGTCTATGTGGTCTAAGATGCTTGATGATATTCATGATGTGTTTTGTGCTAGAATATGCTAGGTTCTTGTTTGATGCCCCTCTTGATGGACTATTATGATTATATGTGAATATGTGAATACTACATGCTCTATGTGATTCATGAATAGATTGTTAGGAAAATATGAGATTTATGATGGAAATGATTTTTTGAAAATGAAAGTATGACTATTATTGTCAGAGTTTGATGATGAATGATGGAAGAAATGCTTTAAGGATTGATGGTGAGAAACCTTGTAGAACATGGAAAATTGCAGGAATTAGGAGTTGAAATTTGTCAGGTGACGCTGAGCGGCTAGGTTGCCCGTTGAGTGATCAAAGGCGCTGAGCAGCACGCTGAGCGGCTCGCTGGGCGGTCATGGCGCTGAGCGGCCTATGCCGGGCGCTGAGCGGCCTGACTGAAGTTCAGACTCTCTATCTCAAAATTTGTCATTTTCTGAACCCGAAACTTATCTTAAACACAACTTTTACACTGCTTGCAATTGTCCATGGATCTGCTAATTTTACTAAGTATGTTAATTGCTAAGAAATGATGATTCATATCTAGGGTATATAGATTGGATATAGGAACTGTAGATTGGAATAGAATGTATTGATGTATGACTTATATGATTATGTGTCATGAAATGGATTAATGAAAGGAAAGGAAAGGAAAAAGGAACCCTAGGGCTTGACGTCACTAAGTCCCTAAAAGAAAATAAAGGAGGATGAGGTTAAAGGATTCTTTTCCTAGTTGTGCCACTAGCTGGCAGGAAAGGCAAGCTGAACCTTGGGATTATCTCGTCCCTAGCATAAGGATGGGGTAGGATCCCCTCGCCATCCCTAGCATAAGGATGGACTCTCCCATCGTGAGCTACTTAGGTTAAGTGCTGCCTGGTCCTCACGATACTGAGACAAAAATGAAGCTTGTGGCGGTAGGCCACCGCTACGGGGGGGTTGAGCTTGAGTATGTGCTCTAAGTGATATATAACTGTACATAAGGGGATGTGTATAGAAGCTTATAATTAAAATGGGCACAATTATAAGTGGACGCACACTGAAGCTTATTATGTGATTATGTGAATTATGTGATTATATGTGACATAGGAAGTAAGGTAGAGAACAGATGACTTAGTTAATGAAGAATAGGTTCCCCAGTCACATAGATAATTTAGATAAAGCTGCTCAGGCTTAGCATAAATATTAATAAATAGTAGGGATATAGTATAACTGTAACACCTAGAAAACCCTGAGCGGCCTGAAGCGTGAATGAGGATAAGCAATCCCCTAATCCCTAAGGTTTCCCACTGAAAGCGCTCTGTTCTCACCCTACTCATCCATGACTTCAGGATTCGACGAGGGACAATGAGAGAAGCTACATGAGGAAGAACCTTCCTAAGGGAGGATGGCTGAAGACTAGACGATTAGCTAGTAGATTATATATGTGTACTTGTACTTCTATGTGATATTTACACTTAATACTTATAATACTAATTATGTATTTGCTTATGAATGTATGAAGGACCGTTAATTGTTATCTTGGCATGTATTAATTATATATTTATTTATAGTTAAGCATGCTATGTTTCCGCTCGCTATGTATGCTCTAACGCGACAAGGCTCCTAATTTACTCTATGTAAAGTATAAGGAAAATTTTAATTTGGTCCATATTTTGGGTAACAATATTTTTAAAGTATAAACGAGACTAAGTATTATCCCCACCAAAGCAGATAACAACTTAGCCAGCAAGTTTGCGACTTAAGCGTAGGCTAGCTAGCTAGGGTGTTATAGAATGAAGAGTTTTTACGTTCTATTCCAAAAGTCAGATTCCAACCTTAAGCGATTACCTTTTTATTCTTAATAGGGCAGAATAAAAACTGACAAATGGGTAGACGTAGGGACTCTCCCATTTATTAGTTAATGATGGGCCTAGCCCACCTATCATCTGCTTATTACCAAGTGGCTCCAAATACACAAGAGGGCGGGTGAATTGGGTATGTAGGTTATTTTTTAAATTTTTGCTTTGATGCCAATAAACCACCAAGTATCAATACAAATTATCAATGAATAAAGATAGAAGCAATCTTGAGCATAAACAAATTAAGGAGTAAAGGGATAGAGAAGATGCAAACTCAATTATCCTGGTTCAACCACCCTTGTGATCTACCTCCAGTCCCCAAGCAATCCGCTCAAGATTTTTCCACTATTCTTCAAGCTTGAAACTTAGGTGCTTGACAACCTTTACAAGATGAGCACTCTACTTGAGCCTCAAATAACTTCCCTTAGGGGTACCGCCCTAATCACTTGAGAGGGATACCTCACCCTCTTTACAAGAAAATAATTTGTGTTTGATTTGAAACTCTCTTGAAGAGTAGATAATACAATTTGAAGGCCTATAGGTGTGTGTGTATGAAACTCTCTCTTTTTCTCAAATAGATGGCTCCAGGAATGTAATAAATGAAGTAGAGAATGTTAGATGTTATGGAATTGATGTTCAACCTTCAATTGATGAGTTTGGTGAGTATTTATTAAGCCCAAAGTGATCCTAGCCGTTGTGCATTTAATGCATCTTAAGTCAGCAAACAGAACTAGCCGTTTGTGACTGCAGAACTCGATTCATTCGAATGGCCCATTCGAATGACTGACCTAATATAGCCGTTGGGCATTAAATGCGCCTGAGTCATTCAAATGGATATGAGTTAGCCATTCGAATGTCTTGGCTGTACTGGGATCACCGAGAGTGCCAAACCCTAGTCATTCGAATACTCCATTCGGATTACCTTTGATCATGAGTCATTCGAATGACTTGTTCTTCAGTCATTCGAATGGATCTAGGCTGGTCATTCGAATGTCTCTTAGGGTTTTGTCCAAACTCATTTTTTTCTCTCTTTTTACTTGATTCCTTGGTTTTGTTTGAAATACTTTTTAGGGCAAGAATCAATATTTTCTCTTAAGAGCCATCTAGAAGAGTTATGTTGAGAGTTTAGATATACACCACCTTTAACACATTTCCTAGGTCCTAAAACTAGATCTTTTTGAGCTTCTGGGCTTTGGAAACTTGCATTATTTGTCTTCATCAAAACATCCTTCATGAGCATTCACACTGCTAGCCCAAACACATGAACACAATATTCTGACAATTAGGTTAATCTGGACAAATTACTAATTTATGCATGTCCACAAAATAATTATTTTAACCACAAAATAATTATTCTAACACACACATCCTTTCGTCATCGCGACACCAGCGGATACACCAGAGAGCGTCAAGCATTCCATTCTCACTTCTTCTTCTCCATATGTAAATTCTCAATCTCCTTTATTTCTTTCCTCGCCCAATCTCTTTTAATTCTTCTTTTTTACTTTTAGTTCTTCATTTACTTTTAGTTTATGTTTATGTAATTTCCAGCTTATGTACTTNCATTATTTGTCTTCATCAAAACATCCTTCATGAGCATTCACATTGCTAGCCCAAACACATGAACACAATATTCTGACAATTAGGTTAATCTGGACAAATTACTAATTTATGCATGTCCACAAAATAATTGTTTTAACCACAAAATAATTATTCTAACACACACATCCTTTCGTCATCGCGATACCAGCGGATACACCAGAGAGCGTCAAGCATTCCATTCTCACTTCTTCTTCTCCATATGTAAATTCTCAATCTCCTTTATTTCTTTCCTCGCCCAATCTCTTTTAATTCTTCTTTTTTACTTTTAGTTCTTCATTTACTTTTAGTTTATGTTTATGTAATTTCCAGCTTATGTACTTGCTTTTCTACGTTGCAATATTATTAAAGCTAGTCATTTTAATTCCCTCTTTTCCACTATTGATAAAATCCTGAGAATTCATAAGAGAAATTGCTTCCATTTCCTGAATAGAGATCGAGAAGCGAAACTGCGATTTCGGTCGTCCTATTGACCAAAAATCTGGTTAAACACTGAAAAATTTCCCAAAATAAAACATGAAAATTTGCTTATTCTCAAAATGAACTAAATTGAAAGTTGATTTTAAAATAAATCATTTTTTTTATAAATGAAGTCGATTACAATCAACTCCTTTTTTTTTTTTAGTTTTAAAAAAAGTTGATTGAAATCGACTTTACTGTCCAAGGGGTAAATCTACCATGCTCCTTTGACTTTGGCCCATCGGTGCACCTCAAATGCATTTTTTTTCTATTTTTTTTCCTTTTCTTTTATTTTTGCTTCTTCCATGCCTTCTAGTTGCTCTTGCTTGGTCCCTATAAATTATAAACAATAATTTTAGAAGTCCAAAGTTAGAATTAAAATATTAAAACACCAAAGACTCAATTACAATGCATGGTTATGTGTTGCTTTGGCTAAAATGGTACCCCTAATCTTTGGTACCATCCAATGGTACCCCTCTTTGGTAATGTGTGTGTTTTGTTCTTGTGCTTAATTTCTAAAATTATTGGCAAAGTAGCACATAATCATGCCTTTTAATTGAGTTTTTGGTGTTTTAATATTTTAATTCTAACTTTGAGCTTCTAAAATTATTGTTAATAATTTGGAGGGACCAAACATTATGAGCTAGAAGACATGGAAAAAGCGAAAAAGAAAAGGAAAAAAATAGAAAAAATCAAAATAAAATGTACTTCGGGTGCATTAGTGGGCTAAAGTCAAGGGAGCGTGGTAGATTTACCACTTGGACAGTAAAGTCGATTTCAATTGATTTTTTTTTAAATAATAATAATAAAATAGAATTTGATTGTAATTGCCTTCTATATTAAAATAAAATTTTAATTCTGAGGTATGGGGGAATTGATTGTAATTGACTTCCTTTGTAGGGAAATGAATTTATTTTAGAAACAACTTTTTGAATTGGTTCATTGTGGAAATAAGTCAATATTTATGTTTTCTTTTGGGATTTCCTATCTATACATATATAAAAAGGATATCCCAAAATAATTGTCTTTGATATCCAACTTTTATTTTTTCAAAATTATCCTTTAAAGATTAGTTATCATGCAACAATTTTTTTTTAAGAAAACCTCTTTTTAATTTTTAATTATTTTAAAATTATTAAGTGTTTTATCACTTCTTAGGCTTAGTTTGATAATGTTATGACTTTCAAAAAGCTATTGAGTTTTCTAAACTTTCGAAAAACTGCTATTAAAAAGTTAAAGTAGTAGTGTTTGGTAAGATAAGATAAAAGTAGCTCTTAATAAGTTGTAATCACAAGTATAATGTTTGATAAAATGACTCTTAAATTATAAAATGACTATGATAGACACAAATGATTAAAATGGATATTTTATTTTTATTTGTTATAAAACTCTCATTGTTGATGATCAATGAATGGGTACAATTGATATTCTATTAAAATTTGAGAATTTATAAGTTTTTTTTTTTAATTTTAAAGAGCAAAAGTCAGTTCTTAAAAGTTACTTTTTAGGGCTCTTAAGAATACCCTGACTCTCAAAAGTCACAAGCAAAAACTCTCTTATTTTTCTATTTACCAAACATTAAAACTTAACTTGTGCTTTTTGAAAGTAAGAACACCTCTTCAAAAGATCTTTACCACACACGCCGCACGCTTGTTCTATTTCATTTTTATTCTTTTACATTGCTATCTATGTTAACCCTGGACACAACATTTTATTATCGATGGATTTATCATAGATTGGGTCAAAATACCCACAAATAACCCGAACCGATCCATCTTCCTACACCACTCTAACACAGGTTGGGTCGAAAATGCCATAATTCAATTACCCAGCCGAGGGGACACCCATCACTCCTATCAACAACGGCCATTGTGAAGTGCTCTCTCTTATCACCAAACTCAGCCACCAGTGGCCATGTTGCTTGTTCCCTCCTCTCCCACTTCTTACTCCAAGCTCAACATTGCTCTCTGCTTTAACCCTCTCAGTTATCCATGCACAGGAGGAGCCCGTTATCCCCGAAACCAAACAAGCCGCATCTTATGCGCCGCTGCCAAGAGAACCGGCAAACAGAGGTACCCGTCCGAGAAGAAGCAGCTGAAATCAAAGCACAAGGAGCTCCTATCCGATTCCGCGGATAAGAACAAGTTCGAGGGCACGTGGAGGTTCTTCAAGCTCGCCGTTTCACTCGATCATGACCCTGGCAAGGATTTTCTCGACATTTCCGATGGCCTTCTCCAAGAAATTGCTAAGATTCTCAAGTTCCCGGTAATAACTCATTTCCTCTGCGCCCTTTTTTTCTTTTTCTTTTTTTTTTTTTTAACCTTTGATTTCAAATGCCATGTCAGGTTGCTTCGCTGTTGCCACGGGAGGCTTTCTCTGTTGTAAGGAAGTCCTTCGATGCTAGGAAGGTATGTTCCATCAGAAGCTAAAATTGACTAATCAATTTGTTTTTTCATGTCACTTTTTTCTTATTAAATCAGTTAATACCAATAACATTACACTTGGGATTTCAAACTAATTGATACTATGCATGGCTGAGTACAATATTGAATTCTTGTAAAGAAATTAGATTGATGAGTTCATTGGTATATATATTTCTGGTTATTTGGTTTTGACCTATAATTATATGTGAGTCGGATAGCATACAAAAAATGTGGTTGCCAAATGGACAATGTGAAAATCATATGTAAATTTGAAGTAGCTCATCAGTCTTAGTTCTTGTTTATAAGTGAAACGGCATTTTAAGTTGCCACAGTTTTAAGTTTTCTTTACCTTCTCTTTATTTGTTTTGGTGGTGCTTTGTAGAGATTAAAGGAGCCCAAATTTGTGCATACTGTGGACATGGATGTCGAAAGACTTGTCAGTCTGGAGCCTCGGACTCGGGACTTTATTTCTCGGCTAGAGCCTAAAGTTGGCCTAGTGGAGCACATGCATGACAGAAGAGATTTTGGTGATTTGATAAGTATCATACGTGACTGTAAAGAAAATAAGGAAGGTGTAGTGAAAGGGGAAAATGGAGATAGCATTTTCTTGGGGGAGTTGTACCAGATCAAGGCTTCTAGAAAGCCAAAAATTGCGGTAGTGGGTAGTGGGCCTTCTGGTCTTTTTGCTGCTCTTGTTCTTGCAGAGTTTGGTGCAGATGTTACATTGATAGAAAGAGGACAACCGGTAGAAAAAAGAGGGCGTGATATTGGTGCTCTTGTAGTTCGGCGAATTTTAGAATTGGAAAGTAACTTCTGCTTTGGCGAGGTTGTACTATGCTTTTTGATTTATTTCTTCAAATGAGGGGTTATTGTCTCAGTAAAATAGAATGTGTCACTCATGATTTCACCATTCATCACTTTTGACTTAAAGGAATTTCCTTTTGAACACTTTTTACAAGATCGCATTTCCGGCCTTGTTTGTAAAGTTTGATTTTTCTCCACAACAGCTAATAGGCAAGGAGTTTATTGTGATCTCATTGGTTTTAATGAAAATTTATGTGCACCCTTTTTAATGCTCCTATAAGGTGCAAGTTTTATGAGGTTAGAGAATGCTTATGAAAATCATAATTGGGATGCTACTTACAGATTGTTGTTCTCTGCATTTGTGATTCTCTTGTGTTGCTTTCATTATTCAACTAATCTTTCTCCCGTGTGATTTTCTTGTTTGTTTACTTTTTCATTTATTAAGCACTTATGTTTGGCAGGGTGGTGCAGGTACCTGGAGTGATGGAAAGTTGGTAACTAGAATTGGACGCAACAGTGGCAGTGTAATATCGGTTAGTCTCCTTATGATGTACTTATCAAATAGATATGCACATTCCTTTCTTTTAGAGTTCAGAAAACATTACTGAATGGATTTCTTGTAGCCAATATTGGTAGAAATGATGATAGTTTTAATAATTGGTGATTACTTTACTGTATAAAACTTAATAAATGCATGCTGTTACCTTTGTCTCTATTACTTAGATCAGATGTACTAGTTTAAATAAATCACTCCAGAGTTTCAGGAGCTTCTTATTAATTAGCAAAGCTTAGTAAATGAACTTTGAAAGAACTTGAACACTTATTCTATTACTAATTTCATTATCAGGTAGTATTTTTCCACCTAAGTTACCTTGTTTACTGAAAGAGGACAAAGGGGTATTAGTTCAGTATTGAAATTAAGCAAGGCTTGCAGAAAGCACAAAACAAATTTTAAATTTTTGTTTGCTAACGTATTCCCGATTCAGTATACTCATGATAGTATTAAGATTAAGAAAATATGAAGGGTGCCTCTTTCAAGCTAGAACTTCTTATTTGCTTTTACCCTCGGAAGATCCTTGAATATTAGGAAATTCATTACTACATGTACAAAAAATAACAAGAACAACCAAGTTTTACTCCACTAGGTAGGATCGACACCATTGTGTTATATTGTAAACCCAAGTTCTTCTTAATTGTTTTTCCTATTTATTCTCATCCGTCTCTACCTCTAACCTATGAAGCATAGGTACCAAACGCAACACGGATACAAGGACACAAAATTTTTAAAAAATATAGGATACAACACGACCAAGATGCATTCTACAATAAAACATAAAAATAATATAGGATAAACAAAAAGTGATAAATGTATTTTGCGTAAAAATAAAATACTACTCGAAGTATTGCAATTATTAAAAATAATATCATTTGTTCTAATTTCCTAATCCACTCTCTAAGTTTCATTGCTAATGGGAAAAATATCAATCTTTTCTCCTCCAAGTTCATCATCTGCAAACATTACAGCCTCAATATCTGGTATATCCAATGTCCAATGACATATATGAAACTGCATGAAGATTAGAATTGCCATCATCTCCTCTAAGATCCCACATCCTTGAAGCTTGTTGTTTATATTCTTTACTTCTCGTATATAAGAGCCGAAGATTAATATGTACATATACTAAATCTTTAACCCTTGAAGGATTCAACATTTTTCTCCTTTCAAAATGAACATATGTACTCCAATTACTTTCACAACATGATGAAGAGCAAGGTTGCACTAGAAGCTTCAATGCTAGCTTTTGAAGAAAAGGGGGCAAAAGATCCATAGTTCACCCACCAAGATTTGGGGTCTATCTCCCACCTATCTTCAGTGAAATCAAAATCTGAAGACACATCTATGGATGATGAGAATCTAGAGAATTCAACAATAACCTTCCTATGCTCTGGGTTAGGAAAATTTATTCTTAAACATTTGTTCCTCTTTGTAGAAATTTTTTCGTCTTGATGAGGAGGAACTCTATTTGGAGCTCTCTGAAGCCATTGTCTACAATACCTGTATAAAATAAATTTAATTAAATGTTACATACTAAATAAATTCAATAACTAATTTAATAAAATAAAATCTTACTTTGGGTTCAAATAATGTGTCATGCAATGGAGTGGGGTATTGCTCTTAGTCCATCTACCAATGAGAATAGAATAAACCACTTCATAGAAATAGAATGAATGCATAGAATCTGAGGGTTCATCTTCCCTCTTTCCTTTATGCCTACAAATAGCTACTTTCTCTTTTTTCTGTCATTGTGTCCAATGTATCATATACTAAGTGATGAGTACGAGCATTTGTGTCACAGATTTTCCTACTCTTCACTTAATCAATCTTTGAAATGCTTGAAGTTTGCGACACAAATTTTCCTACTCTTCACTTAGTATATGATGTGGAACACAACGATATGAAAAGTGAAAGTAGCTATTTATAGGTATGAAGGAAAGAGGGTAGATGAACACTCAACGTTCTAGGAATTTGTTTATTCTATTCTTATTGATAGATGGACTAAGAGCAATTTCCCACTCCATTGCATGACACATTCTTTGAACCCAAAGTAAGTTTATATTTTATTTAGTTATTAAATTTATTTATTGTGTGTCATGTAATTAATTTTATTTTGTATAGGTATTATAGTGCACGACGGTTTCAGGGAGCTCCAAATAGTGTTGCTTCTCATCAAGATGAATAAATTTCTGTAGTGAGTAACAAATGTTCAAGAAGATATTTTCCTCTAGGTTATTGTTGAATTCTCTAGGTTCTTATCATCTGCATATGTGTCTTAAAATTTTGGATTCTGCTGACAATAAGTGGGAGATAGATCCCAAATCTTAGTGGGTAAACTATGGATCTTCTGTCCCCTTTTCTTCAAAAGCTAGCCTTGAAGCTTCTTGTGCAATCTTGCTCTTCATCATGCTGTGAAAGAAATTGGAGTACATATTCATTCATTCTAAAAGGATAAACAAGTTGAATCCTTCAAGAGTTGAAGATTTGGTATATGTACAGTCTCGGCTCTTGTCTAGGAGAACTGAAAGTTATAAACAAGGAGCTTCCTGGTGGTGGTATGTTCAAGTGAATGATATCAATTCTGGTTTTCATTAAGTTTCATATTTATTATTGGATGAACCAACTGTAGAAGTTGTAATGTTTGCAGATTTTTTGAACTTGGAGGAGAAGAGATTGATACTTCTCCCATTAGCAATGGGGTTGTAGGAGTGGATTAGGATATTAGAACAAAGGATATTAATTTTTTAATAATTGTAGTACTTTGAGATAATTTTTTATTTTTATGCGAAATGCATTTACTTTTATGTTTATAATTTGTAAGTTTTTGTTTATATTATTTTTAGGCTTTATTATACAATGTATCAATGCCGTGTCTTATCCTATATTTTTTAAAAAAATTGCTGTTTCCTCATATCTGTGTTGTGATGTATCCTTGTTGCTTGTCATATGCGTGTTTCATACTAGTATTAGTGGGAGAACAGCTAAGGAAGGAAGAAACAGTAATGACTATGGCTATGGAAGAATTGAAGAAAAACAATAAGATTGCTTGGCAATTCAAGAGACTCAGTCTCTTCAATGTTCCTAGCCCAATCCTTTCCCATTCCTCACTCTTATACAATTATACTTTCAATCTCCTGCATCCCACATTCCTCACTCTCTGTTCACACCGTAGCATTTAGTTATACAAAGGAGCACTATTGGGCCCCAAATTCTGATACTCTTGATTCTTTCTCTCTTGCTTTGTGATATTTTCTTTCTTTTGCAAACAATTGAAAATCCCCTAATTATAGTAATTATCTTTTGGATGTCAAGGGGCCAAGCCCAATTCCGTGCAGCTGTTGTAGAAAGATAGAAGCTAAATTCCATTTGGGTTATGAAGAAATTGCTTCCTACAAGAATAAAAGGAGGCACTCATTCAAACCCAGATATCTCACCCTGTGAATTGTTGTTAAATCAGAGTGGAGCTATCTTCTGGGTGGAGAGTTTGCGAGCAGGACCAAGAAATTTCAATGAATCTTTCTACCCTACTAGCATAACTCATCTTTATCTTTCTAACAATGGGACCTGGATGAAAGTTATATGTCGATGGCTACAGTAAGTCCTTGTACTCCCACCTTGAGGACAAGGTGGGTTTGTGTGTGTTGTGGGGGTGGCAGGGGGTGGGGATTATTTGACAGGACATGCTGTAGTTACAGGCAGTTAGTTAGTTACATTTTAGTTACGGGTGGTTATTGGGGAGTTATAGTTAGGAGTTAGTATCAATAAAGAGGGTTTGTCAGAAAAAAAAAAAAAAAAAAGGAGTCTAGATTGTCAAACAAGTTTCTTGGGAGTGGAAGTAGAGAGACCCTCTTGAATCAGTCTCTCTACATTGTATCAGTTCTGATGCCTCTTGTTCTTAAGCCACATTGGCCAAGAACAAATGTGTCCTAAAAGATTTTTATTAGTTTTAATCTGTAGTGTCCTTTATTCACAACTTGTGTAGTGTATACCTTCAGTAACTGAATATACTTGATTTCTTCATTTTAGGTTATGAGAACTCTAGTGCAGTTTGGAGCTCCAAAACAGATATTGATCGATGGAAAGCCTCACTTGGGAACAGATAGGTTGGTTCCATTACTTCGCAACTTTAGGAGACATCTGCAAGACTTGGGTGTGAGTTTCAACAACTTTTTATTGAGAATAAATCCTTATGGCTGTTTAGTTTCCTTTTTTGCAGTTGTCTTCAATTTGTCCAATAACAGCTGCTTTTTTGTTCTAGGTCACCATCAAGTTTGGAACAAGAGTAGATGATCTAGTTATAAAAGATGGACATGTTCTGGGGGTTACATTATCAGAATCATATGATAAACTACAGTTAAGCAGCCAGAAGATGGAATATGATGCAGTTATTCTAGCTGTTGGTCATTCTGCTCGTGATATATATCAAATGCTTCTTTCTCATAACGTGGAATTGGTACCGAAAGATTTTGCTGTGAGTTTATGTTGACATCCTCTTTCAATTTTTATTTCAATTTATTTAAGTTGTGATGCTAATTTGATGTATTCACGATGTTTCTCTGTTTACATATCCTTGTGTAAGTTTTGTGTATCCCTCTAACAGTTCCAAATGACTGTTTCTTTTTAACCGACAAACCTGGTGCAAAACTTTTGTCTGTTTCATGTGGATTTATTTTTATAAGAATGCTAGTTCAGGTTTTTTCCACATTTAAGATTGGCCATTTTTAAGAATTACATGGTATTCTCAGTGGACATAACTCATAAGTGCTTTGTTTGTCTCTTACTCTCTTAGCTGTGTAAGGAGCTATTTTTGACAATAAAAAAAGGGTTGAAAATCACTGCTGACAGTGCTCATTGTGGTATTTCAATAGTGAGCATTCTTGTCAAATCCTTTGGTGGCTTGGGAGATGCCCTACTTAGTTTCCTTTTGCCAAGCCTAAAGGCATGATCACTTCTAGTGAATAATTGTTTCATTTATTTCAGTGATTTAAGGTGTGAATTCACTTTATTTTCAATTTGCTTTAGATAGGTGCCGGACATTTAGCTCAATAGATTGGCCAAATTCTTGTTTTTCATTGTCGTAACATGATGCACCCTGATCTTGCCCCTTTGAATGTGTCGTTTCATTGGAATAAAATGATCATATAATTTGATGCTTGCTTTGGCACTCGTTCTTGTCATGATTTTTCTATTTTAATTTATTCTTACATTGGTAACAGGTAGGGCTACGGGTTGAGCATCCTCAAGAACTAATAAATAGCATGCAGGTTTGTATCTAGTCAAAATTGTTTCATTACACCCCTTTTCTTGTTCAAATCCTTTGTCAGTTCAATCTCCAATAAAATTTACATTGAATTGATTCCTTTGTTTGTCAGTTCAATTTCCAATAAAATTTACATTGATTTGGTGTAGTGAAATCGGTGTAACTAGGTTTGCCAAACTACAATGTTGATCTTGTGTTAGAGATGTAAACCATGGCTTTCACCCAAAAGCTTCATCCTTTAAGAAAGTTCCTCCTTAGCATGGTATCATAGATTCTATGAAGAAGTACTTAGGAATGTGATATTTTGGGTCCAATTTTTTTTTTTTAAAAAATATTTACAGTAAGAGTAAATGTTTATTTGGTGCTCTGAAAATACAAGTTTCATCAGGTTGGTCCTCTATTTATAAGTACATCAGCTATAGTGTAAAACAAGGTTTGCCAATTTTTCAACTCAATCTCTTGTAAAACATTGGAAGTTAGTTAAGTGAATTAAGTGAATTCTGAGGAATCTAAAAAGAACTCTTCATCATCGGCTATTACAGCAACAAGCCACATCTGTTCAGCTAGATATACTCTCACCACATATTGTGATGCTAGTTGATATACTCTCACCACGTATTGTGATGCTAGTTGGACCTCCGATCCTAATGATAGGAGGTCCATGTCTGATTCATGTATCTATCTGGGCCCGTCATTTCTTGGTGGTCTAAGAAACAAGCTCTTGTTCTACGATTGAGTATGGAAGCAGAGTACAGAAGTCTTGAGAGCATACCTGATGAACTTTTATGGATTTGAGCTCTACTCAAAGAGCTTAGAATTATAGTCTCCGTCCCTAATGTTCCATGTGATAACCTCGCTTGTGTCTCGCACAATCCTATTTGGCTTACCACACCAAAACACAAGTGAACATGACTTCTTCCTCTTTTTTTTTCCCTTTTTCTTTTTCTCTCAGATAAAATTCTAGACTAGACCTTTATAGTGTTTCAAATTCCTGCTCAAGACCAGATTGCACACATCCTAACTGAAGCCTTGTTCACGCTTAGATGTAATGACCTTTGTCACAAACTAAGAGTTGTAGATAAGTTCTCACTTGGCATCTCGTCCTTGAACCCCAGGGAGACTATTAGAGTAGAGTATGTTACTGTGCCACTATCTGATAGAGGCATCTGTAATGCAGCATTTGGTTGAGGGATAGGACACAGGGACAAAGACATGGGGATACAAAATTCTTGTATTTTATGTACCTCACTGAAGTTACGACATGTGGGACACACAATTTCTGCCTAACTAAAGATACAAATACCAGAAACATACTTATGCTAATAAATTGAAATAAATAATAAATTTGTCTACAACATTTCAACACTATTATTGGGGGAAGAAAGGGATAATCATGATAACTTCAAAGGCGTGATGGATTAATTACCTTGTTTTGTATAGGTACAAGTTAGACAGTTTGTTGTTTGTTTATCATAAAAGTTGTTTATCTGGACTAATTATTTGTCATGTTTTTGATGCATGTAAATTTATTCATTTAAATTTGTAGTATTCTGAACTGGCATCTGAGGTCTGCCGTGGACGTGGTAAAGTTCCAGTGGCTGATTACAAAGTTGCCAACTATATTGACAAAGAGAATTTCTATGAATCTGGTTCAAGAGTGGCAAATCGTGGTTGCTACTCTTTCTGCATGTGTCCAGGTGGGCAGGTATGCATTCTTCTTTAACTTGCATATCATATTAATCGGAGTATGACCTCTTTGCTGTGCTGAATCCATGCAAATAAAGGGGCTTGGCAAGGCATATTTGTTCCCTTATAATAATGGCATGACAATGATTAGCTGATTAATTTGCAAAGGGGGGATACCTCATTTGGTTGCAGTGGTGGGATTAGTTGGTAGTAGCATTAAAATATTACTTTTGTTTTTGAATTTACCTTGGCAATTATGTGTAGCATACTGTTAGTAAAGTATGGAACATTGGAACTTATAGGTTGTTCTCACTAGTACAAATCGATCAGAAATGTGCATCAATGGCATGTCATTTTCTCGGCGAGCATCTAGGTGGGCGAATGCTGCACTTGTGGTGACAGTCACAACGAAAGATTTTGAAGCTTTGGATTACTATGGTCCTCTTGCAGGGGTCGAATTTCAGGTAGGTCTAAATTTCTATAATCTGAATTTTATAATTATCAAAACCAACTATATGACTTCGCCCTATTTGTCATAATATAATCCCTAGAGCCATGCCTTAACTCTTCTCTGTTGAGTTAGTGACTTGATATTCTAGAAGCTGAAGTTGATAAATACTAGTTGGTTACAACTACGGTATTGAAGATTCAATTTGAAAAGTCTTTCATTGCTGCGCATGATATTTTCATGGATATGCAGAACTTGAGTTTTGATTGTAATGCACAATTTGACCATAGATATATATCTTGTTAGTTGCAAAGTTTTACTTTGCTTTATGCGTATCTACTTGGGAAGCAGCTGGACATCATCATATGGTAGTATAGGCAAAGGATTTTGGCATTATTTGAGACTCTCATTGCCTATTTTTTTTCCTGATAAGTGACTCTCATTGCCTATATTAAGGCATGTGTGGAGCTTTAGGAATTTAAGCCATAGAGCTTCAAGATCCATTTAGGCACTTAACAATTTAGAGGCCATTTGGTTTAACTTGGTCTATAGAGAGTTTGTTTCATTTTCTTCGTACACTATATTTGTGTGTTGAGTGTATACATTGGTGAAGAAATACTGTGAGCTATTCTGGGTGTATTTGGGATTTGGGTTCGAGTGGAATGTAACCACCTCTTGTATCTCCATCTTGTACCCTTAGTGGAATTTGTTCGTTGCCTTTGTCTGTGGACGTAGGCTTTAAGCCGAACAACATTAGATCCTTGTGTCATTTGTTATTGCACTTCTGCTCGCGGCTTTATCTTTTGTGTTGTTTTATTTGTGCCTTTCAGGATTGGCCTCAATTTCGTAACATTTACTTATTAAATTTTTAAATAACAGAATATAGATATATTCAGTTTCCCTGGCCTTTCAAGTGTTTTAAGAAATGGACCAATATTGCATCTGATGGAATTTTATTAAACTAGGTAGTTGCAAATGGTCCATATTTTAAGAAATGGTCCATGTTCTTGATGGATCCATCAGAGTTCATGATGTTGCAAATATGACAGTATCCCTTTTTCGTCTAATACCTTTATTATTTAGAGAGAGTTTGAACGGAAAGCAGCTACGATGGGAGGAGGAAATTTTATAGTGCCTGTCCAGACAGTTACTGACTTTCTCAATAACAAGTTGTCAGGTAAAATTATCGATTACTAATTTATTACCCTTCTTTTGTTACTCTTAGGTTGTCTCCTCTTAGATTAGCTTAGCTTGGTTTGTTTGTTCTAGTATCATCTGTTCCCCCATCAAGTTATCGTTTGGGTGTGAAGGCGGAAAATCTTCATCAGCTATTTCCCGTTCATATAACTGAAGCTTTACAACACTCACTCACAGCATTTGACAAGGAGGTTTGCAACTTCTATGCCCTTTTAATCTATATCCACTGGCCTTTATAAAGTCATCTAACAAAATGACTGAGATTTTTTTCTTTCCCCAAACTTTCAAACTGTTCAGTTACCAGGATTTATCTGCAATGAGGCCCTACTTCATGGTGTAGAGGTAATAAATAGTATGCTTTCATTTTAGGTTTTGTGTACCATGTCCGTTGATATTAATATTTAAGAAAATCCCTTCCTGCTTCAGTTTGCAGTCATCAAGTAAAACTGTTCTTATCACCACTTAACTGTTACTATTTATTTTTGTTTGTGCTCAACAATGTTTTGTTCCAGACTAGGACCAGTTCCCCAATCCAGATTCCACGCAACGTTGACTCTTACGAAAGCACGTCGGTAAAAGGACTGTACCCAGTCGGTGAAGGAGCAGGCTATGCTGGAGGGATTATTAGTGCAGCAGTTGATGGACTGCATGCTGGTTTTGCTGTGGCAAAAAAGTTCAGCTTATTTCATGGAGATGTTGAGTCTCTTCTTGGCAAGGCCCAAAATGCTGGGTTTGTCAAGTACTAGGTGAGATCTAATTTTTTTTGTCAGAGTTTAACCATTCTTTGTGCCAGGCACACCACATTAGACACGCGATCTGCGACATGTCGGGTTTAGATGGCGAAAGATTGAAGAGGAGAGGTAGGCAGTTGCGTTAGTTATACTTTCGTTCTTGTCTCCTTTCAGACATTTATGATAACTGATGTTATGCTTCCACAGCTAACAAGGCACTGATGGTTGAGATAGGAATGATCACGTTCGCCATTCTCATTAGGCGGAGGCAGGCTATGGTGCACGCTCTCACTTTGTTGGCATGAGATACACACCACATTTTTGTGCAAAAATTCACCATAATTATCATAGTTAGTTGCCACGGTTTATCATTTAATGACCACTTTCAATATTTGCAACACATGCTCTCCATCTCTTCAATTTCCCAAACTCACTCTCTTCTCTCCCAGCTCACACTAAGTCCATTACTTCTGCGAGAGTAGCAGATCGGTGTCTTAATTAATCAACCATTTGGATCCATTCTAAAATGAAGCAAACAACAAAAGTGATGAAAGTGATGGGATAGAGAGGTGATTTGTGTTGAGGGGCCCAACGTGAACAAAATTATTCAAATATCGCAATCCTTGCAGTTATTTTGAAAACTTCTTGTGCTATGGCAGTGATGACCTTCACCTCATTTTATACTTAACATCATCCTCAATTGGCACCCACGGCCACGATTTGGTCTGAATGGCACACTAATTAATGTTCGTAGCTAATACATGAATTAGTAATATTCAAGTCGAAATCGTAAATTTAAAAACTTGCTAATACATTTTTTCTTGTTCCATTGTGTACCGCACCAAGTAACATTTTTCTAGTTTAGATTTTCATTTCAAAATTCTAAAATATATGTACCTTTTCGATACACGACCAAGATATTTATTGGTATAAGTATGATGACTAATCTCTTTATTGACTTGTAGAAAAATATATGTACTTTGATAATATTGGACTTACATTTCAATTTTTACATGAAAGTAAAACATGCTAGTAACAGTTTGGTTTAATTTTTAATAAAAGTCAAAAAAGCAAGAAAAAAAAATCCAACAAAAGAGTTTCGAGAAAATAAAACTAATTTCATGTAGAATTAGTTGATAAATTATTTGTCAATAAAATTATAAATAACCAAACATTTCTCATTGAGCACACTCTTTTAATGTCAATAAAACTATAAATTACCAAACATTTCACATTGAGACGATAGTTACATGAGCTTCAGCTTGAGCTTAAGCTTTACCTTGAAATTTCAACATAGTTAGTTACATAACCCTCCCTTCGCAAATCAGAATAAAAAAATGCAATTGGGTATTCTATTTCCTCCCATGAAATCAAAATATACTATAAATTATAAAACGTGTTATTCAACTAATTGATGAATATGACGTTAGTTTGCAATACAAAGAGAACTCAATATGCATCATTGTCTTTAGCAGCTATATATCAGCTACTTTACTCAGCCCTTAACCAATAAACACATAGGAGTCCAAAATTTACAGCATCTCAGAAGGGATTCTCAGGCATCGCCACCAGAGAAGACCCCTTCAAAAGAAATCCCTTCACCAAAAAATACTTAAATACTGTAAAAAAAAAAATCTAATCCTACTCAAAAGAAGAAAGAAAAAAAAAATAAAGGAACCGAGAAAAAAAAAAAGACAAACTGTGCAAAAAGGGGTAAAATTGGGAAATTAGGGATTGGAGAATGGGGTGATTGGAACAGAGCGGAGAAAACAACACCGCATCACCGAAGGAAGAAGCAGGAGAGGAGCTCGCAACCGAGGCGTCACTCCATGAGGGCCATGCAGAACGGGCAGTTGAACTTGTAGTGGTGGAGTTAGTCTTTCTCCGTAAGAGTATATTTTACGGATACCTTTGGCACCTGACAAACCTCCGGTATTAACCGAAAATTGATCCATGTCCCGTGAAATCTCCGTGAACTTACGAAACCATTATTTTGAATGGTATTTTGGACTTAAGAAACCTTTATAATTGAATTCCCAGTCTAAATAACCGTCT
Source organism: Nissolia schottii (assembly GCA_003254905.1). Classification (NCBI taxonomy): domain Eukaryota; kingdom Viridiplantae; phylum Streptophyta; class Magnoliopsida; order Fabales; family Fabaceae; genus Nissolia; species Nissolia schottii. The sequence goes on from QANU01029398.1 coordinate 25,720, forward strand.
CGAGAACACTTTAATTACATGGGATTATTAATTACGCGAAACCTTTGTAAAGGGAAAATTTGGTATGTTACACGTTGCCTGGTTGCCGATGATACGGATAAGTAAGTGGGTTGTAGCCGAACGGGGACGACAGTCCCACGACCTACAAAGGAGAATGATGGACAGGAAAGTAACGAAAGAGGACGCGGTCGTAGGGCGCGTAAGAGAAAACCCCAAGACCCTCATGCATGAATTGTAAATGTGTGCCTATATGTATATATGTATATGCGTATAACGTATGTATGGCGAGCGGGTCTGACCCGATTGCCTTATGATAAACCCCTAGGATATCTTAAGCCCTATGAAGCACAATAATAATAAGCACGAACGAGAACTCCTAATGACCAGAGTAGCGAATAGAATATCCTCGTACGCCTAGTAACATAGATAAAGCCGTTAGGAATAGCAAGAACAAAGAAATGAACTAGGAAAAATAGAATGGCATGACACTTAGACAATTCCTGAGCGGCCCGGATCATAATCGGGCTAACGAAAAATAGTGACCCCTATAGCCTTCCACTAAGAACGCATCGTTCTCACCTCCACTCGCTTGTGATTCCAGGTGCCACCAATGATTTTTCCCATCGATGGAGATGGCTCTGCTAATCAGTATGACCAGACAAATTGACCCGGTTACCAAGATTATTACGGAGACGCGGATATACCTACCGACTGTCGCGGTGCACGACCCTTTTCCTGATCCATGTCCCCCACTGGAGCCGCTTCTAAACCCAGGGGCAGCCGCCGACTACCCCATCGAGATAGAGGACACCGAGGATGAGCACATGATGAAGATAGACGCAGGCAAGAACGAGGAGTCCGCGGTGGCAGAGGAGGAAGAAGACCCCGAGGAGGATTCGGACTACGATTAGGGCCAGTCGCAATGGAAGGGCAGCTAATATCGTCTCTGTAGTTTCCGTACACATTTTGTATGGGCTCAATGGAATTATCCATTTGCCCTTAGTATATGTAAAGAACGGTGTTTTATAACTGCTACTAGTTAAGGGATGATATGTAATCTATATATTGACTCGTTTGACTTCTATTACTGTTCCGGTATTTGTATGGTGTATTATGGAGGACCATTATGTGTTGATTTCTATTTTCTTACTAGGATGACATTTTGTCAATTGTTGATCGCTAATCCTAAACGACTCTAACGTTTGTATATATTTTTCCTTTCACGCATGGCTCCTATTTACAATTAAGGATATGCAAGAAAAAGTTTTTAACCGGTCCATATTTTCGTAAAGAGATATTTTCTAACATATATGGGACGACAAGTAATCCCACCGAGTAGACAATAGCCTAATTAAGCTTGGCTTACGACTTAAGAATAAGCTAGCTAGTTAGGGTGTTTCAGCTGATGCTTTTTCTAAGAGGCATGTTTTGCTTTCTATTCTTGAAACTAAGTTGTTTGGACTTGAAACTTTGAAAGAAATGTATGCAAATGATGAAATCTTTGGTGATATTTTTGCAGCATGTGAAAAAGTGTCTCAAAATGGATATTATAGGCATCATGAGTTCTTATTTAAAACAAATTATGTGTGCCTAAATGTTCCATTAGGGAATTACTTGTTGGTGAATCACATGAAGGGGGTTTAATGGGACATTTTGGGGGTTAAAAAGACTTTCAAAACTTTGTAAGAACATTTTTATTGGCCAAATATGAGGTGTGATGTGCATAAATTTTGTGAGCATTACATTGTGTGTAAAAAAGGCTAAATCTAGAGTGATGCCACATGGTTTGTATACACTTTTTCCTGTTCATGATTATCCTTGGCTTGATTTATCTATGGACTTTGTTTTGGGGCTACCTAGAACAAAGAGTGGCAAGGATTCTATTTTTGTTATTGTTGACAGGTTCTCTAAGATGGCACACTTCATTCCTTGTAAAAAGGTGGATGATGCTTCTCATGTGGCAGATTTGTTCTTCAAGGAGATTATGAGGCTCCATGGATTGCCTAGGAGCATTGTGAGCGATAGGGACTCCAAGTTCCTAAGTCACTTTTGGAGGACTTTGTGGAGTAAGCTAGGTACCAAATTGTTGTTTTCTACTACTTGTCACCCCCAAACAAATGGACAAACTAAGGTAGTGAATAGAACATTAAACACTTTGCTTAGGATTGTTTTAAACAAAACCTTAAGTCTTGGGAAGCATGTTTGCCTCATGTTGAATTTGCATACAATAGGGTTGTCCCTAGCACAACAAATTGTTTTCCATTTGAAATTGTGTATGGTTTTAATCCATTGACCCCTATTGATTTGTTGCCTATGCCTAACATTTCCATTTTAAGCATAAGGCAGGGCAAGCTAAGGCAGATTATGTAAAAAAGTTGCATGAACGTGTGAAGGCTCAAATTGAAAAGAAAAATAAGAGCTATGCTAAGCAAGCTAACAAGGGAAGGAATAAAGTTGTGTTTGAACCAGGAGATTGGGTTTGGATGCACATGAGAAAGGAAAGGTTTCCAGAACAAAGAAAATCAAAGCTTCAACCGAGAGGAGATGGCCCATTCTAAGTGTTGACAAAGATCGATGATAATGCCTACAAAGTTGAATTGCCTAGTGAGTATAATGTCAATGCTACATTACAGAGTGTTTGTTTAATGTTTTTATAATAAATGGCTATGCCATTCAATTTTGAATGTTTTTAGCCGAATTATTCAGTTTATGAGACCAATAATTAGCATTAGTTAGTGCTCATTATTTGGTTTTCAGTTATGTTTCTTATGGCATTAGTTGTTTTCAACCGTTAGAGCATTAGTTGCTCATTATTCCTTGGACTTTGTAATGAACCATTGGCCAAGCATCATAGAGCTAACCATCTGGTTATTTCGAAATCAGAAGTTGAATTTCAATAAGATTACTATCAAATTTTGAGAATGATTCTCTAAATTCTTGAGTGATTCAAGAGTGAAACTATCAAAGGTTCTTCCAAGTCCTTTGTGTGTTTGTCTCTTTATCCTTTTAATAAATTCCACATATCATAACTTTCCTATCCAATTACATCAATTACACGCACACATTCTTCCATCTTTGACATCCATTCCAGCCACCAAATCATTCTAATTCATGTTAGCCTTTCCATAAACTGAAATTTTCAATTTGGTGATAACATTGGTCATATCAGGGAATCAAGTAGAAATAGGGAAACAAATCAAAATTAGGGCAGAATCTAAATTAGGGTTCAAATTAGGGAAAATCCAAAATCAAACCTTTTCAAATTAGCAGATGAAAAACAAGAGTGGGGGGGATAAATGGTTGGTGGTTGTGACGTTAGGAAAAGATCAGATTCGGCGGTGGCAGCTTCCTCTTCTCTGTTGTCTTTGGAGGTTGTTCCTGTGAGAGAGTGAGAAAGATGGAAAAGTGAAAATAAGAGAAATGGAAAAGGAGAGTGAGGGGGTGGTGGCATCATGAGGCAACCGGCGAGTGGTGGTGCATGGCTGCTTGTGTTGGGGCTCGACAGTGAGGGTCTGAGGGAAATGGAAGATTAATTGAGTGAGATAGATGGAAAAGCAGAGTGAGAGGGTGGTGGCACCGTGGAAAGGCTAACGATTGACAAGTGGTGGCAGCTATTGGTGTTGGGGCTCGACAATGAGAGTTTGAGGGGGATTGGAGAGTGAGAGTTTGAGAGTTTGGGGAAGGGATCATGTGTGAGGTGAGGGAGTTAAGTTAGGATTTGTTTTTTTAATAAATATAAAAAAATAAAAATAGTAATAATTAAATATTAAATAATGGTAACCCGGTCGTGGGTCTAGTCGGGTTGTGCAATATGAATCTAGAACCCAAACCCTATTTTGGTGACAGATAAGTTGGGTATGACTCGCCAACCCACTCAAACCGATTCAAAAGGGGTTGGATTGGCGATTTGACGGGTTGATCCGACTTGTTATACACTCTTACCTGGGGCTTATCAGGTCGGTCACCTTCTTTCTCAGCCTAAGAGATTACGACATTGAAGTCCCCAATCATCAAGGCGTGCAAGTTACTTTGCTCCATTAATTGAAGGGTCCTGTTGCACTATAGTTATCTAATGCCTTCATCGCTATGAAAGTGGACACCGAATACATCGCAGCCCACTAGCTTTGTCAAGTCACGCCATGAGAAGTGGATGCAGGAGCTTTCTAGGTTCTTGATGGAAGTTCAAGGTATCGCAATCTGGCGGCAGAAGTTCTCTACTACGATTCCGGCGCCTTAAACGCAATGTGCATTATAGTTAGATAAGAAAAGAAAATAAAACACAATTTAGGAACACTAACTAGTTTTCAAGAGAGAGAAAATGAGACACAATTTCGGTATGCTAACATCAGTACATAAAATTTACTATCTTTAGATAAATAAATAAAACTAGTAGTGTAGTAACGTACCAACAATCATGTCTATTAATTATAAGAACAATTAATCAACCTTTGGGTTGATTCTCAAATATCTTATAATAATAAACTTCATTATCCATACACATCATTATTCAACATCCATTCTGCAGATAATTAAAATAAATCACCATAAGTTTAAAACTATTAAACACTTATAGATTTAATCACTTTAATAATTAGCAAATTAATCTCTCTTGCAATGACTTCAAAATTCAAACTTTTCATTCATCCATTTGTTCAAGAAATCATAGTACATTCATAAATATCTTTTACTAAAGTAACTCATTTTCGCATGATATACACACACACGTACGTACAGTACCGTGACAAAAGCAATTATTTTATAAGACAAAAGATGGCTTCTTAACGTCATAAAATTTCAGTGGCGCTTAAAAGACCATTTCACTTTCTCAATGCAACTTACATAAACACATCATATGCATCATTAATATGTTTTCTATTATGTTCTAAGTGTGAATGTAATGTGAATGTAATAGTCTCACATCAATAAAATTTGGAGTAAATGAAGGGAAGATTCATAAATCCATTGCCTTAAGGTTTTGGGTTAAGATGTGACATCAAACCCACTTTTGTGTATCACCATTTTAAAACCCAACAAGTGGTATCAGAATCGATAGTTTAAATTCGACCTAAAATTTGCTTAGGAAGTTTGCACCTAGGTTTGCAGTGGCTTGCGAAGCTTCTGCTAGGGGGTATGCCAATGTTGGGTCTCAGACTTGAGGGGAGAACTTGTTGTGTCTCACTTAGAACCACATCGATAAAGTTTGGACTGAGTGAACAATATATATGTGAGAAAAATTCATAAATTCATTACCTTAAGGTTTTAGGATAAGATGTCTAACCCATTTTTGTGTCTCACTTAGCTCATTGGTTTAAATATCCCTGATTTTGAGCTTCCCCTCACCACTTTAAAACCCAACATTTTGTTATATAATGAAAGCCAGTTTCACATATTTTCTATCTACGAGGTTTCCTAATGAATGGAGAAAACTATTTGCGTAAACAGAGAAAGCAATTTTAAATTGAAACCTGATCAATTAATTTCGAAGATGTAATCACAACCATGCTCAATAATTTCAATTCACGGAATGCATCATTAAGAATTTGATTCATACCAAAATTTCCTATTTCGTAATTTTGGTTCACATAATTGGGAAAACTACACTATGATTCATGGAGAATCATGAATTTCACAACCATACTTTGATACTAAATATTAGATGTAATTTTCATTCTTATTAATAGTTCAAAAAATTACTACAAATTTTAATGATTTTAGAATTTTATGATTCTCACTTAAATAGGAAAAGAGACATACCTAGATCAATGGTTTAAAAGAAAATTTTTGTAGTATGTTTTTCTCCTCTCTTTCTTCATCTTTACTTCTTTTTTGATGGTTTAAAAGAAGGTCTACATTCTTTTTTGTTGTTGATTTTGTTGATAACCCCAATTGTAACCAACAAGTACTCACTTTTTTTTAAAGGGGAGGGAGGGTTCTTTTTAAATTTTTAAAATTATTAACTCTATTAACTGTTTTTGGATAACTACCATCACATTAATCCCTTTTTATTGGACTTAGTGACTACGTTTGGTTTTTCATACAAGACACAAATACAATGACATAGAGACAAACATAAAGTAAGTATTGTATTCTATTTGATAATGGTATACAAGACAATTTATTGGTGGCAGAAGTGGTGGTGGAGGTGGTAGTGACTGGTTGGACTTGTTGCTTTCATATGTCAAGGGTAAAATTGTTAATAAGAAAATATGTCATGGGCAAAATTGGGGGAAAAAGTTTCATTAAAGTGCTATCTCCATCTCCTGTCTCTGTGTCCCATCAAAACAGGTATAGAAAATACACTAATTTTTTATACTAAGACAAATCTATGTCCCTTTGCCCCTGTAGAAAATAATCTACCATTCGTTCCAAAAACTATTAACCTTTCCTAATTAAGAATTTCTATTAATAATGATCCCACCATAAATTAAACTACACAAAATAAATATTTATGCTATTTGAATGACTCAAAGAGACAACCAACCAACAACCATACAAAAGTGTAGGATCTATTATACAAGAAATTATTGGTTAAGCATAAATCTAACAAATTATTCTTAGACTCACAATAAAAATGTATCCTACCATCTTTATTCTATGTCCCACTAAGTATTTATGAGTTTCATTTGATAGTACCTACTTTTATTGCATGTGTGTTCAAGGATGATATGTTAGACTTGTCGGTGACAGTTAACTTCGTCCCAAGTATGTTTTGGTCCTTCGTTAGTCTTTAGTTTTTAATTCTAAAAATGACTCCATGTCAATTTTTTAATAATTACAATTAGAGTTATTTTATTTTTTATTTTGCAATGAGAGTCACTTATCAAAATGTCATAAAAAATTAAATCAACACCACAGTTACGTGCTCATATCCAAAAATTGACATAAGAAATTGTTAGTTACTTGAAATTCAAGCCCGATGAAAGTTTGCTCCTTGAAAGGCTTGAACCCTCGTTTTTTCAATTTTGACTAGAACATAAATCAATTCTTCTTCATGGTAACAGAGGGAGCAGGTAAGACAGTGAGCAACATCTTCACCGAGATTGACGTCGTCTGCACGAAGCTTGACGAAGGTGAGAGGTAAACATTCCTCTCATGCTCATAGCTATGGAGATATTTTGGAAAACAAAAACTTGTTGAAGAAGAAAAAGATTCAAACAAGAGCAGAGAGAAGATGAAAAATAAATAAATAAATAAGCATATTGAGAAGTGCCAAATTTACACAATTTCACTTGATAAAATGGCACCTGTTTGCTTAAATTTTAATGAATTATCTGACTAAATTCCCCACTTTTGTAGGATTTATAATATATTCTAAAGACGGATGCAAGCTGAAACACCCTAGCTAACTATTTACCCGTACGTAGTAAACAAAGCTCACTAGGTTGTTTGCTATCTGATCGGAATACCTTAGTCCGTCGTTATCTTTCAAAAATAGAGGTTTAAGAAAATAGGGACCAATTTTAAACTTTTCATTTACATTACATAATTGCGAAACTAGAGCCATGCGTCTGAAAGAAGAATATAACAAAGCGTATAGCAGTAGCATAATAGAGCATTCAATATACATCCAGGCGGTCCATCATACAAAGTCACATAATTGTGTCTGTAATACATAAGATACATCATATGTACATAGATCAAAATATCAACTACATGAGTCATAATATAGCATGTCAAAATACATATCAAAATACAAGGGCTGCTAGAGACCCTTGGCAAAAATCTGGACATCCAGCTCTCTCTATGTCCTTACCCTGTCACTGCCGCTCATGGCTCTACTGGCGGCTCATCAGCATCCTCAAAACATGAATCATCATCAGTACCTGAAGTCAATAAGGTAGTGGGAGTGAGAACGGTAGGTTCTCAGTGGAAGTAACTTTAGTTCTGGAATCTCGTCTCATATTAGGTCGGACTTCAGGCCGCTCAGAGATCTCTAAGTGAACATACATACTAGTTATCCTACCATTTATTATCTGACCTATCTGAACGGCTTTATCTACTTTACTATGTGATCTGGGAACTACTCTTGCTTACTACGTTCTCGTGTGGATTAACATTACGTTTACATACCTAGCCGTCTCGAGCGTTCTCTTGACGGTAACCACATAACAGCAGGATAATAGCTTATGATTTCTCATGCATAACAGAATAGTCAGAATAACCAGAATGCACCTTTTCACATACTTATGCATAACAGAATAAACATGCTAAATGCTCGTGCATTACTTAATAATGAGCTTTTGGAATATATGTTATTCCCACCATAGTATTGTCCTCTCTTGACATTACTATGACGGAATAACCTCGCACCTCCAGGTGGTCCTCTGTGACCCCTGTGGTGGGCTTCCACCTGTCGTGTGCCCCCTCGGGACCTATTGACAGTGGGCAGATATTGTACCCCCACCTAGGCTTGCCCCCGTACGACAATGCAAAGGCGTGGTAACCGCACACCTCCAGGTATGCCATATCGACACCACCTGTGGCAGGCTTCCACATTCAGGATGCCCCTCGGACCTCCTGAAGTGGGATCATACTTGGCTCACGTGATCACGGCCTTTTCAGCATATGGCATTTAGCCTTTTCTCAGCATTGGGCCTTTAGCCCTTTTTCAGCATCTCTGACATTCATGTACCTGCAGCATGGCATACTTGTTTCTCTATGGTTCATTCAGATTCTTTACTTATATCAGGGTTCTTTCTAATCATTAAAACGTGAACTTGTCATGAATGTATGTCATACTACAATTCATATAGCAGATTTCATATAAGGCATATAGTTCGCACGTTTGCATCATGTATTCACCTACTTCAACTATCAATTTTACTATAGCAATTAAATATTAGAATATGTGCTTCAAAGGGGTTCCATAACATGTTCTGGTCTCAGGTTGTTACAGCGGAACTGCTATTTCACTCAACGACTGGAGCCCTCAGCATTTAACACAAAAGCCCCCTGAACAGCCGCTCAGCCCGCCGCCCAGCGCGCCGCTCAAGGGTCCGCTCAGCGCGGCACCTGGCGCGCCTGACGCCCTGTAACTGCAGAATTTGGTTTTTCTCTCCTTTCTTCCCCTTTTTCCCATGAAACTTGCCTAAGCTTTTCACACCTCTTTAACATACAATACCTATCTAATCCAGGTCACAGGACCCTTCAGAATCGTCTTCCTAACTGATAAGTGCCAAATTTATACAATTTTGACCTAATGAAAAGGCACTTATTTGCTTATGTTTTAAAGAATTATCTAACTAAATTCCCCAATTTTGTAGGATTTATAATATATTCTAAATATGGATGCAAGCATAATTAAATGAAGAAAATCCCACAAAGAATGAAGCATAGAGCAAAGAGATGACAAAGCAAGAAAAGTATAGAAGCCCGCTTTGCGCAGCAGTTAGTAAAAATGCGATAACTTGATCTACAGATATCGGATTGAGGTGGTTCAAATTGCTAGTTAAAGCTAAGAGAGAGATTTACAACTTTTTAGTTCAGACCAAGACAAGATTCCCGCTGACCGCGCCGCTGAGCGCCGCCGCCTCTGTTGAAATTCAGCACCGCCAGCCGCCAAGAAAGACTTAGAAAGTTCAAGCCCCCTCCACCTAACTCCGCTGAGCGCACCGCTGAGCGCACCTGAAGAATTTTGCCTATAAATAGAAGGCCGAGGAACACATTCAATACATCCCATCTTCCTCCCAAAACTCCATTCTTTTACATTTTCTTTTGTACTTTAAAGCCTAGTTTAGTTTAGGAACAAAGAGGAGGCCTATGAAGGAGCCGGGAGATTGAGGAAGCTCGGCAGAGCCGCTGTCATGACGGCGTGAGTACGTGTCATGGTAAGCGTCCAAACCTTGCCTCCGAGATACTCTTGTAAGATGGATTCCTAATCCTCTTTTTGTTGGGATTTTGATCATTATTGTAGTTTGCTTGTATCCATGTAACTTTTGCATATGAATCTATCTATTTCTTATGATTAGCTTGAATGGCTTTATGCCTAATGCTAGTTTTTGTTTAGTGTTTTGATCTTGGCTTGAAACTTAGTTGTATGAA
>QANU01029406.1:0-70205 GCA_003254905.1 Nissolia schottii
TGGGACCAAATATAAGACCCACAAAAGGATCTAATAAATGGTGAAAATTCACACGTGATCAAGTTGCACGAAAATTTTCACTTGAGAGGATCAATTCCCAATCGAGTTCATTCTCAAACGTGTCAGACTGCTAAGTATGAAATGGAATTACTGTCCAACTTCGCGTCTTGTAAAGTCTCTTGGAAAGTTTGTGAATGCAGTATGCCACATCTGCCCGTGGCTGGTGTGCCGATGTAGCATAGAATATTTCTGCAGACAATTTAAGAAAAGGAATCAACTTTGCTACGGGAGAAGCAATCCGATTTATTATACCTTAGACTTTGGCATTATGGTTTGTTTACATTTCATATATATGCGGTGCAAATTAAGGCTTGGGAAAAATGAATAATGATCCAAAGCTTACGTGAAACAAATTTTCATAATGGCAGAGCATGTAATGATAAAAAAAAAATGTAACAAAAATTTGAGAATCATAAATGAGATGTATCAACTCACTTCGAACATGACGTTCCTTGGGGGGATATTCTACGTGATTGGTGGCCTTCACAATTGCAATATCCAAATCCTAACAAAAAATTAATAAAATGCAACACAATCATCAAAACGTAAAATGGAAGAAACCCCTTTGGAAGAACAATAAAAGAAATGAAAAATAATAATTATATAATATGTCATTATGAGGAAATTACCTTGTAATCACTATTAACTTTGGCAAGGCCAACCTTGGTGGAGTCCTTGAGAGCTCCATAGGCCTTTCTGAAGCTCGTAAACGATCCCATTGATCGTTAGCAAAACGGTTTTCTCTTTTATGATTTTGATGAATGAAAACACATATAGAAGAAGGAGAAAAAAATGTGTTTTTTGCTTTCTTTTTTTAATTTCTTGTTTGTTCTATCTCTATTAGGGGGTATTTTGGTACTTTCAGGTTGTGTCGGGCTTAACTAAATTATGAATTTTGACGAGAGAATTGGGTTCCGGTGGACGAATGTTTCTGCAGAATGCGTTGGTTGATTTTTAAGAATAGAAAAAGGCGGGTTCTGTTCTGTTTCCGGCGAAGTTACCAAAATGCCCATTGCTAAATTTCACTTTGAAGGATGCAAGCCGTGTTGGGTGTGGTATTTTAATGCCTATTACTTGTAATAATGAATTTTGGTGTCAAATGTTTTGATTAACATTACATGCCGTCATTTAAAAAAAAATTGCTATTTATACTAGAGAAAAGCTAACAAAATGGCACTTGCTAAATAGTTTAAAATGGAAAGTTTGAAGGTTTTCAATACATTTAATGCATTGAAGAACTAGTAATTTTATCTTTTTCAATAAATTTTTTTATTTTATTTTACTTTTTAGCAAGTGTCTTCCAGACACTTGTTAGCAACATCCTTTATACTAATAGAGTGTGGGACGTGTTGATTCACCTATTTTTTTCATTATTGTATGATATTTTGTAGGAGTGTGATCCCCACTATGTCATCCAATGGTGAATGGAGTGTGAATTGACTATGGATGAAAATGAGTATCTGTGAGTATGAGTACGAGTACGTGTCCCCCGCTACTCATACTCGTTTAATATTTTATTATCCATACATGTACCCATGCCCATCATGAATACTCATTACTAGTATCCGCAAAAATTTGCATTCCCATAGGTATTTGTGGGTACGCAAGATTTGCAAAAAAGTAGAAAAATGTATAAAGTTTACTATAAATATAATATATTACAATACTATTACTAACAAATTACAATCTAAATTAGCAAAAATATATAATAGAAATTCAATAACATAATAGATAAAAATGAATTAGGGTTTTTAATTTTTATATTTATATAAGTAAAAATATTTATATAATTTTATATATTAATGGGTACCTTAATCCCCATATCCATACCCATTAATAAACGGGTATGGATATTCATCCCCATGGGTATAAAAAATGTGGACACACTTGTACCCATCACGAGTAATACCCCGTAGATATCCAAGTTCGTGAGTATTTTTGTCATCACTAAAATTGACAATTGACACGGTATTTCACACCTTATGTATACACATAACATAAATATTTTTACTATTACTAGTTTAGTACCTGTGTTATGCACAAAAATTATCTTTTTTTTATGCAATACATGAATTATTTTAAATTCGTTGATATTATTTTTCTATATAAATTATTTAATTTTACTTTTTGGATTTTTAAATGTTAAAATTATGGAAAGGGTAATTTTAAAATAAAAAATATTTAGTGGAGCCAAATCGAGAAAATTTAGTGAAATTTCAAATTTAAATTAAAAAATTATTAGAATTTAGTGGAAATAATTTAGGCACGAAAATTCCCTCCAAAATTAGTAATAAAAAACTCTGCATTTAGTTAATATAGATTATTATTAACTAAATATTAAGTTGAGGAGAAAGCTAATCTCACTCAAAATAGAATATGCCTCCAAGTTTATCTAGTGTTTGCCGAAATTCTTATAAATTACCACCAAAAGAAAAATTTAGGAATTGAACCCAAGTTATTTCATGCATAAGCGAAAAAATTGGCCAAGTGAATAAGTTTCGGATGGCACATTTCATGTTGGTGTTGCCTTTTGATTTATAGCTCTCAAATAAATATTTGAAGTTTATTGAATTTCATCAATGCTTGGTAGCTTAGGAGGCGATACAAAGTTCCTGCAATCCTATTAGTATATATAAAGTGGATACCAAAAATAACCGTCATTTTAATTTCTACTCATTATATTTAATAGTTCCATCATTTTAGTCTCCACATATTTAATAGTTTTTTCAATTAATTAATTAAATGATAAATAAATTAACTAGTTAATTAAATTAACTTCCAATCACTCTCTTTCATTTCACTAAGAAAAACGAAAATTATTCAATCCATCACCCCACTTTCACTCACTTAAGAAAAAACTAATAATGATTGCTGATCCCTAGTATCCACGTTCAATGGTCATAATTAATCTATATTTGACAGACACTTTGTGTTGTCAAGGGCAACCAATATATGTGTTATCAGCAATAATTTAGCTNTTTAATATATAAAATAAATAAAAATAGGATAACTAATTAATTGATTTGATTATAATAGTATTTATTAATACATATATATTTTAAATAAATTATATTTAATATAAAAAATAAGTATTCAATAATAAAAATATTCATTAATTATTACAATAGATTAATAAATACTTAGTATACATATAATTATACATAATATTTTTTATTGAAAAATAATGACATCTAATACATAAATATTTTAATATTATATTAAAGTTATTTTTAAATAATTAATATAAATTATAATATAAATTATTATTTTTATAAATTAAAATTCTAAATAGTAAAAATTATTGAATCTGGCAATAAATATAATTATTCTAAGTAAAATTCTAAATTTATATTTTCGTAGTTAATAAATTAATATTTTATAATTATTTTATTTTTGATCAAATATTTTTTCTATAAATAAAATTATTTGTAGACTGGCAAAAATATAATATAACACTAAATATTATACACTGACATACTAAACACTATATAATTTTAAAATTTTATCAGACTTTATACAATTAGACCTTATATTATCATACATAATTTTAGCAAGCTTTATCCTATCGGATCTACCAAACAAGCCGTTAAAGTACTATTTAATCTTCGATCCTGCTATTTGTACATCTATAAAATTGACACTTGCGTACACTCACATGAAGAAATAAACATTACAAAACAGAGAAATAAACCTTAGAAAATAGAGAAACAAATATTATCAAACACATAAAGAAACAACATTGAACACACGCGTGCTCGTGCACACACAAAACATAAAAACAATAATTATAAAAAAATATTAAACACGTGTGTATCTATGTATGCAAAAATATTCAATAACAATGCTTGTTTATCTAATTTATAATGTTTATTTCTAACTTATGTCTGTTTTTTTTTTTGTGGGGGTATTCCGCACAAATAAAATTTTTGTTTAATCTTTAATCACTTACAAGGTACGAGTGGTCTCCTAGTCAACACACTTGCAAGACTAAAATGTAAATTTTCTATTAAAAATAAAATGAAATAAAGTGATCTTATTCGGGCCGGGTCACATGTTAGAGTTGGTATATATAATGGGCAAACCGAATAATACCCAGTTACCCGTAATCCACGTTAGAAGCAGCAGCAGCAGCAAAACAGCGATCGAAAATCTGCTTAGGGTTTGCGATTGTCGTCGATTGCGATTTGGTAGCGATGGCGATGGCGTTGAGGAACTTCTACAACGAAATCAAGGGTTTGAAGGTGAAGGAGGTGCCGAGGTTGGTGAAGCCGATGCTCAACGTCGCTTACATGAAGAGCGCGTTCTCGAGAGGGATGGACAACTACTACGCCAAGTACATCGAGACGAGCTCGGCGGATCCAATCTACCATGTCTGCTTCGGAGGGATGCTCCTCTCCTACCTCGTCAACCTCCCTCGCGAGCGCCGCCACCTCATCCACCTCGACCAGGAGAGGCTCGCCAGGTTGACCGGCGAAGCCCACCACTGATGACATCGATTGATTGCTTCCTCCTTTTGTCGAGGTGCGCGATTCTTTGAGATCTTGTTTGGTTCGATTGGATCGTTGTGTTTTTTTTACTAGTGTTGGAGTGGAAATGGATCTGGAATCGAATTGAATTGAATTGGTTGTTGTTGTTGTTGTTGTTTTGAAAACCGTACAATTGACCCGTGATGAAATGAAAATCCCTGCGTTGTCTCTGAGAATTGAAAACTTTGGTCAAATTAGTCTAAATTTCTGAGGGACGACATTAGGCTTTTTCATTTCTCTGGTGCGAATTTGTATGTTGATGTTTTTCATTGGGATTGGGGAGTCGTTTGGGGGTTTTATACTCCTTTTTTCTTCGGTGTTTGGATTGATTGTTCTGTTCTGTTGCGGTCTGGTAATAAGTTGTCTTATGTATCTTTTGAGGCATTAGTGGAGATTGCGTTTTTGAATTAATGAAAGTGATGAAAGACCCTCAGGTTTTTTGGTTTTGATTTTAAGAATAATTGGAAGTGCCACCGTGAATTAGTGGGGAGAAAATGGAGCATTTGGTTTTATGTTTGTGTTTTAATTATTTCATTTTGGAATGATTTTGCACAAGCATTCGTTAATTTTCTGTGGTAGTCTGGTAAACATGAAGATACTTTTGGGTAGCAGGCGTGTAGTTTGGTTTGCATCTTGACCTATGTTTTCGACAGTTCATTGCTGCCATTGTGTACGAATTAAGGGTTGCACTTAGTTTTAATTTGAATTTGCTTTTGGAATTTTGGAGGGCATGCTTGTTTTTATTAGAAGCAGGTGTTTCATTTGTTTGGTGAACTTATCAAATGTTGTTTTAAATTATAGAATGATGTTTTATCCCTGCTTCTATTTGATTAAGATACAGCTGCTGAACAAAATAGGTGATCTTTTCCTTAGCTTACATTGCTCCCCTCTATCTGTTTGAAATGGAGATCCTTTTGTTCAGTGTTTAAAATTATATATTAATGGGTTGCTATCAAGCAGTTTGAACACATTCTGTTGTTTGCATTGTCTTTCCAAGGGGGTTACAGCAATTTTTCGGTGTGAACCTCATGAAATTTGCTGATGCTTTCTGATCCTTTGTTTGGCCACAATTTTGCTTGTTGACTCGAAAATAATTATAGATTCTGTTTGTCTGATCGCTGGGATAATGGTTAGTTAGGTATTGTTCTCGGAGTGTGTTGGTTGCTTCAAATTAGATCATAAGTTTGGGACTTATTGAAACAAAATTGAAATTTTAAGTTAGATTTGTTAAAAGAAAACATGAGGGATGTCATCCGATACGGTGGTCTCATGTGTGTAATCTTATGATAGTAAAAAGTTCTGTAGTATCTTTTATCAAAAGATGCCTTCTACCTTTCTAATCTTCTTTATACATTTCTTCATGTATAACTACAAGGGCTCATTTCATTAATGAGGGGCCTAGCCCAAACATATCAGTTAGTGAAGAAATGTTTCTTCAGTTGTATTGCATGTAATACATAATTCTTGTTTTCAGGGAATATCTTAAATGAACCTAAAATGTTTTGGTGCATAGATGCAATACAACCCCTTAGCCATTGACATATTAATAATAAATAGACAAAACAGATGAAAAGCCTGCAACATTGTCAACCAGTATGATAATAAAGAACTGAAAATAGTAAAACTTGTAGCGAAAAAAGAGAAACTTGTTTGCAAGACCCATTGCTTTCTATCACCAGTAATCACTTCTTTTCTTTCTCAACTGTTCACAGTCAACTTCCCTCTCTGCCATATCCTTCTCCCTTTCTCTTCCTTCCCTGTGCACCACCAGTCTGTCTTAGCATTTACGACGGCGACAAAAGTTGTAGAGGGCATGGAGGAGAACTCCTTGCTAATCATCAACAGTATTATCAAATAGCATTTATAGCATGGCATTTGTGTTTTATTGTTCTTGATGAATGTTTTAGTGTTTTGATATGACATGAGAATGAGCAGCATGTTTGGATTTCCATTTGGAAATTCAAAAGCTTTTACCCAAAATATGGTTTAGAGATTTCTGAATGAAACCCCAAATTGCTAGTAATCAGTCAACGACTGATTCAATAAAACTTAAAATTGGGGGGGGGGGGGTTTAAAAACTGGCCCTATCTGTTACTTTAGGTCAATTTTGAGGTGCATGCATGCATCAAAACTTCGTAGGTGTAATGTAGAATCCTCCGTTGTTTTCAAGCATCTACTCTAGCAAATGCTTGATGTTTTTCATCCCATCTGTTTCACACCTATGTTTTATTTTCTTACATTTGGTTGTTGATATATGATTTATATGTTGGCAGGTTCCTTGTTGTTGAGTTGGAGATGGTGGGCTTGCTTAATGTCATGATTTGTTTTAAAATCTAAAAAATCAAGGCTGAAAAATACTGTCACCTTCAATGTATTTCAGCGTTTAGATGATTTAATAAGTTCTGTTCAATACAATACTCAGTTTCCTTGCATTCAAATGTTAATTGAACTTGTTAAAGGAGAACATATCGGTTTGTTTCTAGCGCCCGAATCCTCTTAATGTGACGACATTATTTTGCTGCTGCCCACGTTTGGACTATTTTTGTTCATAATAAATCTAGTGCTTCATAGGCTTTTCCAACCGACAATATGTACTGCATTTTGTTGACTTACTCGTTCATTTGTATTACCAATGGGTTTTTGTAATTTTTCAGTAGAATATGTGAAATGAAAGGTTCTACCATGATTGGAGTAGATTGAACTCTAAAATCATATACATTACCATTAATACCTAACTTGGACCTGACTCATGTAATAAACAAGTCAAATCAAAGTTTTAAATAAACCTTTTTAAAGTTAAATAGGTAAGGCCATAGGCAAGGAAAAAAAAGGAGTCTTTTGGGCCCAACATATTGGTTCATTTATAAAATATATATTTTCCTAATTTTGAATAATAAAAAATATCTTATCGTATTCTTATAATATGATTTAATTATACTCAAATGAGTGGTTTGGTGTTGGGCAAAACCAGTAAAGTAGCAATATAGTGTTGGGTGGAACTAGCGAAGACGATGATCTAGTGTTAGGCAAAATTAGCGAAGGCAACAATTGGTGTTGGGCAAAACCAGGTGATGGGCAAAACCAGAGGAGGCAAACAATATTTATGTTATACATGTGGTAACATTAGGTGTCACGTGGAAGCATGTGGAGATTTGAAAGGGGTTAAAAACGTTATAGGGGTTAAAAATTTCACTGAGGAACTAAAATCAAACTTTCAAATATTATAGACGCTAAAAATTTAATTAACCTTAAAAAATATATATTTTAGAAGAAACCAAATTTTAGTATGTTTAATTTTGTAAATTATAAAACTTAATATATTCTAGTTATAATTTCTTTTAATGTATTTCATGGTATTAACCTGTTTATTGCTACTATTGATTGAGATGTATTTTTCAGTTATAAATAGATTCAGGCATAAATGAAAAATGATTATTTTTTAATTGTCTTTTAATATATTGAAAGGAGAATTCATAACAAAAATATTTATTAAAAGAAGATTTGTTAACAAATTTGATAATAGTTGATTTTTTATGACAAAATTTGCCCCCCTCCCTTAACACATATCTTGCGTCCCTCTTTGCCCACTCGAATAATTATTTATAGTGGAGTGAGTTTTTACTTTGCTTGAATTGATTGAATCGTTGAGTATGATATACATAAAAAAAATATTTAAAATATCTAACTTATTAACTTGCAACAAATCAATTTGCACACTTTTATGCATTTTTCTTCTTCCCTACTAAAATGTAAATGCCAAAATTCGACATGAAAGAAGAGAGTACTCCTACCGTATATACTACTTGCAAACGAACTCATTTGCTTCTCTCTCTCTCTCTCTCTTTTAATTTTTATTTATTTATTAAATTTGTTAAAGCATATCACACAAAAACTATAGGCATCTTGAATTTGTTCTTCCCACACAAATAACCATTCTCTTACTTTAAAAACAGAATCGGTGTATCCTCAATTTTGCTAATCAAGTAACAATTTTCTTTTGCATCCTAATCTAATCTAGTAATCTTAGGCTTTACGTAATTAAATAATTAAATAATATGGGAAGAATATTGTAATTTCCATTCAAGGAACAACAATAATCATGTATAATCAGCGGGAATTTGAGTTTCCAAAAGAGCCAATTTGCTTGTGTTTGCGTAAAAAAAATGCAATTTTGGTTAAAATTAGAGAGGGACAAGACAAACAAAACAAAGGTTGAAACTTTTTTCTGGAACTGTGTAATAATATGGCACCACAACAAAAGAAGAAGAAGAACCAGCCTTAGAAGCTTATAGTTGGTGGTGCTTCGGTCAAAGTAGCAACATCACCACCACCATCTAAGGGGACTAACCTATCCGTCAACATTGGGAATCTGAGATCCAGTTTCACATTCATATTAATCACTCCAATCAAAAGGGTTCACTTGTTTTGTTCAAAGCTCTCACCAAATTCCTTCACTCTTTCCCTTCCCTTTTAAGATAGCTTCCATAGCTATTTACAAAAAGTTCAGATCTTTCACCAAATTCTGGCTTCTGTTACAGGTTAGTTTCCTTAATTGGCCTTAAAATTCAAGTGGGTATCTCTTGTTTTTTGGGTTGGGAAATTGTAGGGTCTTAACAAAGTTAAGGCCCTGTGGCATAGCTTTTTTTTTTTTTTTTTTGTGACTAATTTGGCTCTGTGATTGATTACTTGTGTGTTTTTCATGTGTCTTAATTATATGTGCTTGTTTATCAGATTGTGTCATGGTTCTGAAAAAAGGACTAATGAAAGCTGATGATTACTTCATTTGGGGTTCTCTAAGCCTTTTTTAGTGATCATGGTCTTAGGACATCATGCTTAGACTTCTCTTCTTAGCTGAAATTTGTCGAGTGATTATTGAATTCAGTGTTATTCTCACTCATGTGATGCTTCAAATGGTTCCTAGTTCATCTTGTGCTGGGGGTATTTTGATGAACTGTTGCACCTGTGGGTTTTGATGAACAGTTCTTGTGTTTGGTAGGTTCTGATTTGATCTCAATTTGTTTTATATTCTCTATTTTTATGCTATTGATAACCATTTATCGATGTCTCGGTGCTTATGTTGTAGTTCATAACCGCCCTTGTGTATTCTTTCCCATTTCCATCCCAGTACTTTTTGAAACGAATAGCCTTGCCCATCGATCTGTATATGATTATATGTCTGAATTGCAATTGTCTCATTCTTGGATATGATTGGCATTAATGAAATAAGCATATACTCCACACCACTTACAGAAAAATCTGAAATTGTAGATAAGAATTGCTTATTTTCAGGTATTCGAGTTAATATCAGCATTTGGTCAATGGTTATTTTAAAACTTTAAGATCTGTATTTCGTCGATGGCTAGTTTTTCTCATAATTTTGCTCAAATGCATTGGTGTCTAAGATCTTGACATTCTGTGCAGGAAATGTCTTCCTCGTTAGCTTTTTCATTATCGTATTATTTCGTAATATGGGTTCCTAAATCAGGTTCTTGTTAGGTATCAAATTATTGATGATTTGATAAATTGTATTGGTATTACTATTACGAATTGTTCTTTTCTTCATCTGTGTACTGGTACTTTGATAGAAAGTATCTGTGTTTGTGCAGACATGGTTTATCTTAGGCTATAATGTTACCAGTACTTTTAATGTAACACTTTAAATTTATCCATTTTGTGCGTGAACTTCAGGATTATACATAATTAATTGATATGCATGATACTAAGAAGAAGTTAAATAACGGGATTTGGAAAATCCAGCCATCCAAAGGAACAGACTGATTCAAAGCTTGATTCATTATTGAGATTCAAAACAAGTAGCACAAGACTGCGAAGGAAGAAGCATAAATTGAAATCGAAATCTCATAAACTCAGAGTTGGCACAAACACATCATGGAGGACAGTTCCTGATTCTTGCATCAAGGGGTCAATCAAGGATGCTTCAAATGAAAAATTGATTATTAGACAAAATATGCATAAAAATGATGGGACATCTTCACAGATGGCATCTTCAACAAAGCTACAAAAGGAAAAAGTTTCTCTTAGTTCTAGAGAAGGGGGGAAAGATGTTGACAGCGAGGTGGAGATTAAAAAACTTAAGAGAAGGAGAAGGAAGAAAAGACGAAGGGATAATGTGGATATTGATGATGCTTCACGCCTGCAGAGGAGAACAAGGTACCTCTTAATCAAAATGAAGCTAGAACAGAACCTTCTTGATGCTTACTCTGGAGAAGGTTGGAAAGGTCAAAGGTACGAAAAAAAAAAAAATTCTTTAGTTATTTCTTTTATTTAAAAAAAATGGTAAATAATGTGCAAATCTTACCTTTTAATTGATAAAATGAGATGTTACCTTTCCTACAACAAGTTTTGAAAGAATCGGTGAAGGGATTGTTATTATTATTAGTAGGGAAATACAGTCTCTACATAAAATCAGAGAATTTTTTGGGATTATATTATTCAATGGAAAGGTAGATATATATGCCTTATGTTGGTAGGGTAGCTCATGTTTTGATAAAACAAGCTGTACAACATGTGACGAAATCATATGAAACTAGTTTGATAAAGCAAATCTTACAAATTGTCCAATGTACAGCATTTTAGACCCTAGCTATTGTTGAGAAAAGAAATTGTCAGAATTCAGAAATGAATTAGAAAAGGCACAAACAATCATGATCAATATTGCCTTCGGATTTTGATAGGACCAGTTGTTATCTTGTGTTTGTTGTGTATCATTTCTTCACAAGAATATTTTTAGAGGGCTTTTCAATGATTCAGTTTTTGCTGTAATTGTTAGTCTTCATGGTGGTTTATTTATGTGTTTTGATATTGAAAAGCACAAAAATGAAACAAGGATAAATACATAAATGCATATTTTTGTCAAGAAACTTTCCAAATAAGATGAAACCAGTATAATATAAAAATGCGATATAAGATTCATTTTTCAGTTCTTGTGTTGAAGATAAATAATTTAACACATCCGTTAAATTTTCCCTTGTTTTTTTAAGGGATTTGTGGTCTGTTGTATTTTTATGCTTGCAGAATACTGCTCATTTTGTTTGAAGTTTTTGAAGTTGCAATCCAACATGATCGATGATAAAAACAATGAAATTGAAATGCTTTGGTCTCTTTAGATGCTTTACATGGTCCATGGATATATAGCATGTAGTATTGCAGTGTGATCTTGTTGGGAAAAAAAAATGATTGGTTTTTATATCCAGAGCTTTCCCTTGATATCCAAAAAATGATTAGCTTTGTGGCTGATCTTATTCTTGTTTTGTTATTTTTATTTTCTTTCATGGTAATTCCTGTCATAGTCGAGAAAAGATTAGACCAGTAAAGGAGCTACAAAGAGCAAAGAAGCAGATTTTAAAATGTAAACTTGGTATCCGCGATGCCCTTCACCAGCTCGACTCTCTTAGTTCAGTGGGTAGCATCGAAGATTCTGTCATTGCTCCAGATGGATCTATTTACCATGAAAATGTGAGCAAGCATCGGCATTACAAATCCTCAAGTATAATATTATGTTATGTTTTCTTTCTGCACTACACTCTTAGAGCCTTGTTAGAGTACTTCACACCTTATTTTATTTTGCTAATGGGGAGGCATTGATTGCAAACTTTTCTCATATTTTGTCAACTTGGGAGATGTCATGGCTTGCCATTTTTAAACCTGTATATTCACCGCTTTTCACTTCATCTAGATATTCTGTGCAAACTGCAAGTTGCGTGAAGCTTTCCCTGATAATGATATTATACTCTGTGATGGCACATGCAATCGTGCTTTTCACCAAAGATGTCTTGATCCTCCATTGGACACTGAAAATAGTGAGTCCCTTTTCATGCTTTTCAACTAGTTCTGTAATCTTTCAGACAATGACTTTCAATTAAAAAAAAAAGCATTTGTTTAATTATACTGTGCAGTTCCTCCTGGAGATCAATGCTGGTTTTGCAAGTTTTGTGAATGTAAGATTGAAATACTGGAGGCAACAAATGCCCATCTTGGGACGCAATTCTCCTTGGACAGTACTTGGCAGGTATTTTACCCAGTAATCTCCTACACTGCCTTTTTTCAGATTTTCAATTCCCTCTTGATATATTTATTCCTACTGGTCCTGGTAATAATGCTTCTTTTTTTTTTGTATCGAAAAAGTAATAATGCTTTTCTCCCTTGAAATAAGGATGTATTCAAGGAAGAGGCTGATGGTGACACCGCTTTACTAAATCCAGAAGAGGAATGGCCATCAGATGATCCTGAAGATGACGATTACAATCCAGACAGGAGAGAAGACAGTCACAGCATCAATGCTGAAGGAACTGATGAGAATCCATCTGGTTCAAGCAGTTCTACCAGTCTTTGGTCCTTAAATGGTGAATATTCTCCTGTAGATGAAGGTTTTGGCCCTGAATATCTTAGCTGCATAGGTTCTGATGAATCTGGGGAAATAATATGTGGCCGCAGGCAGCGTAAAGCAGTTGACTACAAGAAACTTTACGATGTGAGTATATAAAATTTCTGACTCAGCATAAGCATATATTAAGGTTTTTAAAGTTGACAACTTCAGCAGTAGTATGGGATTTGCAGGTTCTTTGGCTGATAGCTAAAAAATTTAAAGCCTTTTTGTTAGGCCAGTCATTTAACTTTGAGTGAGTTTCTCAATCCCAAAAGCTAACTTATGGGGGAAGGGTTGCCAAAACCATTATAAAGGCTATATATGGCCCTGACCAATGTGGGATTTAAGTATTTTACCCGTCACCCTAGGACTAGATGGAGCATGAAGTTTGCAGGAGTAGACTAGTCTTGGGCATTTGCAGGGGTGGCCAAATATCAAATACAATGATAGACTCGAATACCATCTTAGAATTGAGTGAGCCTAACTCAACCCCGAAAGCTAGCTCACGAGGGGAGGGCTATCCAACTCATCATAAAGGCTATCATGATATCCCTAACCAATGTGGGATTTAACAAACATGTACAAAGTTTTGGTCTTTCTTATTCGAAAATGGTCCTGATTTTTGCTTATGAATCACATTGAAAAGTATATGCAAATGCAAATGCAAGTATTGGTTCAGATAAAGAATTTCCAATTATATGTATTACTTGCTCTAGGTTTTCATGTAGATAATATATATTTGTTTGTATTTTGTGCATGGAAACACTACTAAAAATTTGAACTCATTCTCTTCTCTGGTCATACTTCAAGGATAATTCAGATAATTCAAAGTGAAGTTTCATTTGAGTTTGTATCTGTGTAGGAAATGTTTAAGGATGCTCCTCCATGTGAACAAGTGAGTGAAGATGAAGACTGGGGACCTGGCAAAAGAAAGCGAAGAGAAAATGAATCTGATGCGGCTAATACTCTTATGACTCTACATGGATGTGATAATAAATATCCCAATAATGAGAACAATGAACACATAAAAAGGCCTTGTTTCCGGATTCCACATGATGCAGTGGAGGTATTACTTATAGCAATTCTTCTTGTCATTTATCATTATTGTCACCACTCATAGTTCAGTTTGAGTACAAATATATAGAGTTATATACAAACTAATTTTTCCCTTTAATGTTTAATGAAATGTGCCAGAAGCTTCGCCAAGTTTTTGCAGAGAATGAACTTCCTCCGCGATCCGTGAGGGAAGATCTTTCAAAAGAGTTGGGAATTGATGCTGCAAAGGTTATGCTTTACAGTCTTTGGTTGTATCTTTTTCTATTTTAATATGATTTTTATATTAGTTATTCAAATATAAAATCAATCAATTGCTACTACCCAAAAGCTTAATATTTTGGGAGAGATGATTCTTGATATGGTAACAAAGCTTCTATGACCAAGTGGTCCAGAGTTCGATTGTTGCCGTCCCCATTCTTCTAAATATTATCTTGTGTGATGGGGCGTGTTAAGATATTATACCGTTCAGTTCTTTATACCCAACAACTTAAAACTTTCCAGAGAGATGGCTCTGGACACTAATAAATTGCATTACCTTTAAGAAAAATAATTGTTATTCCCCTGCAAATTAATATCTATCTATCTTCCCACTGTTATTTGCTTGCTTTTGGTTTTCTACGCTTGTCTAGCAGGCCTTTATCTGTTCGAATTTCCTGTTACTAATGTGTTAGAAAATGCAGGTTAGCAAATGGTTCAAAAATGCTCGTTACTTGGCGCTTAAAACCAGGAAGGTAGGCTTTACTATTATACTTTTGCTGTCTTTTTTTTATGTTTTTTTTGCCGATATACACGAGTAGCATTGCTTCTATCCTTCTGTTCTTTCTCTGTTTGATTGATTTTTTTTTTCCAGAGATTCTGTAGTTGCATAGTACTTTGAATTCATTATCATCCCATCTAGATATGCTTTAGTTGTGTATTAAACAGCAATGTAGTGTTCGAATTTCACTTTGGGTGCATTTATTATTGCCTTATTGGCATTGCAAAGATACATTGGTCATGCTCTGATGTAAAGAGTTTGTCAGACAGTGAGAAGAAAGAGGACACATTTGCAAAGAAAAATGCTTCACAACATCCCTTTTAAGTCTTTATTTATTCTTAGGAATCTCGTTGGTGCACACTTCTGCTAGCTCTAAGTCCTACAACAAGGCATCGTTTTATGCCAGACATTCAGAAACTGTTTTGCATTTGGAATCTGTAATAGACTCTGACTTAGGCGGGTTTGTTTTTTTCAGCATCAACCAGAAGGAGGAGAGAAGCCTCAGCTTTTCATAAAGGGTTCTAGATCACAAAATGTGGGCAAATATGAGCTTTTGAATAGATCAAAGGCCTCTAAAATCACCGCAATCCATTCCTGGAAGAATGGCAGAGAGAAAACAAAGTCTTCTAGTAGTAGTCATTTGAACAAGAGGCAACTAAAAATACCTGCACCCAAGACCAGAGAAAATGGCAACAAGGTACTTTCCTACTGGTCTAAGGGTCTGTTTGGGTTAATAGCTTATTTAAGTCTTTTATGTGAAAGTCCTTGTCTAAGTGTTTTTTAAGAAGTTAGATATTTTAACTTCTAAAAAAGAAATACTAAACATGACTTTTTAAAATGTAATAAGTTGTATAGCTAAATGGGACAAAAGTTAAATATATGACTTTTTCAGAAGAGTTAGGGTAAATAGTAATTTACCCCCTTGTACTATTGTTTATGCGCACTATCCTTTTAAAAATGTACGGTTTAGCCCCCCTAAAATTTCTAAATTGTTCAAATCAGACCTTATGATATTTTTATGGATCAAGATGTCCATTGTGCATGTCACATGATATTTTATATTGACAAAATTGTCCTCCCTAAAAATTAAAAACTAATATAAAAAACAAAACAAAAAACAGTAGTCACCCTCTCATCTCCTTCATGAACTCTTTCGTCTACTATCTCCTTTTCTTCCTTGGTTGGGGAGAAAGTGTTTTGTTACTAGAGGAAAACGAAAATTACCCAATTCAAGTGGTTGAAGAACAAATAATGAATAAACTCCACAATCAAAGACCCTGCCAGCACTAGCCTACACGCAGTGCTGAAGAAGTGGAGAACCCTCACGCACCCCGTTGTGAATCAATCTCCAATTTTGTCAATATATGACATCATGTGACGTGCACGTGCTTATTAAGGGATTGTTTGGTCTATGAAAATAGCATAAAGTCTAATTTGACCAATTTAGAAGCTTTAAGGCGCTGAGCTGTACATTTTTAAGCGTTAGGGAGTTAAGTGCACGTGAATAATAGTACAAGGGTGTAAATTGCTATTTACCCAAAAATTTAAAAGTGATGGTATCCAAACCAGCCCTAAATATGTCATGTACTGTGTGCATTTTCTGTGCTTGAGAAGTAACATTTCTGCATAGACTTTGGCGAGGAAAATAACTTATTCAAATAACAGAAATTTTTCTTAGAATCCACTTGAGAAAATGTGGGCTTATGTTGTTAGCAGTTTTATTTGATGCTTCATTTTTTTCTCTTCACATTGGGAAGTTCCTCAATTGGCAAATTTTAAATGTTGCATTTTCAGGGTTTCAATGGGGTCGGTGATGATGTTAGCCTGAAGAAACTGTTGAAAGAAAGAAAAAGTATTGTGGATTTCGTATTTGAAGGGGACTCTGAGGAAGCAGAGCTAGAATTTGAAAGACTTAGCAAATTGAAGATTAAAATAGATAGCATCAAACATAAGTTAACTGAAGTTCAAAACTACGGAGCAAAGGGTTCAACTGGTTCCTATTCGAATGAACCATATGTTATATATGTGCCCACAGCTGAGCTAAGGGAAAAATAGATATTCAATGGATATGATTTATGCATATAAAATCTCTTAAAAATTTTCTGTGTAAGTTGATTTATGAATAAAAGTTTCATTTATAAATACTAGATCCGAAGGTCAAGGCGATGTCTTGTCCTACTAAGATCTTTAATCTCAGAACCTTCTCTTAGATCCTTATAACTATGCAAACTTCTTCAGGTGTTTCAATAATATTCATGTCATCAATATACTAGTTCAACTTCAATTATTTTGTGGTTGAGCCCGTGGTCTAATGATGTGTTCATGCACCCAATAAAATGGATAAACTCGAGTTTGAGTAACAGGGTAGATAAAAAGTCTCATTTATTATCTTAGTAAAAAAAAAACTTCATTTATTTTATGTTGACATTTTACTATAATGTCCTTTTTTTTTTTCCTTCTAGTTTGAGTTCTATTATTTGGAGTCACTTTGTGTTAGATAGCATACTGAATCACACCTCATTTATCATTGGATCTACATGTCTAACACAAAATGAATACACATAAATTTTATGGTAAATAATAATAGCATTAAATTACAAATTGATTTTGATTTCCCCATAATAGTGGATGATATCCTATCTATATCCTATATATCATATCTTATCATATATCCTAACCCATGTAATAAGCATTTAATGATGCTGATGTGTGATTTTTTTTGGATTATTTGCACTTTATTATTTCTATTTCTTGTTATTTTAATTATTATATTATTTAATCTAATTTATCTAATTTGATTTCTATTATTATATACATTTAAATTCAAGATTAATTGGTTTTCAATTTCCCATTGTATAATGAGGTGTGTCCTTCCCTCTATCTTTGTACCTTCATTCACTCAAAAAATAAAATATTTAAACTAGTTTCTCTCTCTCCCCCTCCCCCATTATCTCATTCTCTTGTACTACTACCACATGAAACAATCTAATAATGTTGATCTAAACCATGTCTTCTTCGATGAAGGCTCTCACTTTGAGGAGATGTTAAGGGAAATCATAGGACCACGCCTTTAATATCCAAAATGTTTTTTCTTTGCTATAGGAATAGCTATGTCAATATCCTCATCTCCATTTTGAGGGCATTTGTCAATCGATTCAACTCAATATCAAATGAAATGGTAATTAACTTATCATTTCCTTTTCTTTCTTTGTGATGGTATGGACTAATTTGATATCAAATTCTAAAATGTCACGACAGTGTTGATGTCAAATATTTTGTCATGACCAAATTTATGTTAAATTGAAAATGTCATGACTAATTTGGATATTTACTCTAAAGACTTTAGACCAATAGATTCTTTAAAATTAGTAGGACTTAATTTAAATGTTTGTGTTTTTCTCCTTCCTAACACAACATTGTCATGTTAAAAAACGTGAAAGGATTCAAATCTTGAGTCGTGCTATGGTGACAACCTAATTTACACTTATGTAAGTGAGGTTGTTCAAAGTGGTACTCATGGTGGACCTCACACCTATGTCAGTGAGACTGTTCAAAAGTTATCAAATTGAATTGCCATCTTAAAGAATGGACTGGAATGTTAAAAGTAGTTATATTTGTTTATGTTAAAAGAAAGAAAGATATAAATATTTAAATTAAATTCTATCAATTTTAAGAGGGTTCTATTTATCTAAAATTTTTATATATTTCTCATTTTCCGTCATCTTATCATTTTCTTCCAAATCTAAATTCAATCTAGCTCGAACTCATAATCTTATGTGGCTATCCATGATCACCTAATTATTTCTCTTAGTTAATTGTTCTATTACCGAGAATAGCACTCTAAAGCTTCCGCGAAATATCCCTCGTCATTTCTTATTGGATTTTTCTAACAAAAGTTTTTAAGGCTCTTATTGAGAAAGTAAAAAATAATAATTTTATATTAAAAAAGATAAAATTTAGGTATTTTTAATGGCAATGAATATTCTAAAATTTTTAAATTTACTAATTTGATTTCTTTAACCAACGCCCTTAAAATATAAATTAACAAAACTCTTTCTCATTATTATTGTTTATGTTAGAATCATCATCTCAAGCACCAAAACGGTACCGAACAAATTTTCACATGTTTTTAAAAAATAATTTATGTTTACATATAAAGTTATCACATTATTTTTTATTTTATTTATTATTTTAGATTTTGTGAAAAAAAAACAGGAATTTATTATCTATTAAGAAAATTCTGAAAAAAAAAATAATAATAAAACAATAACAATTTTGTAACTAAAACTAAAAATAAGGAATATTTTTTTAATCCTAAAACCTGATTCGAAGGTCTCATACATTAAATAATTTTTAAAATTGCATTCAACAGGAAGAAAAGCACCGTTCTTCTTCTATCCCCACTCGTGGAAGAAGACCTCAGCTTGACCCTTCTTAACCCACCCCACCCCCTCTATGGCAACAGCCGTACCCTCTCAAAACGGCACCGTTAACCCAAACTATCTGACTCAGGAGAACGACCCCGGCCCAGTGCCGGAATCCGCCGCTGTCACCGCCGCAACTACTCCGGCGGAGAAGAGATGGCCGGGTTGGCCGGGAGACTGCGTGTTCCGGCTGATCGTTCCGGTGGGGAAGGTCGGAAGCATAATCGGTCGCAAGGGAGAGCTCATCAAGAAGACCTGCGAGGAGACCCGCGCACGCATCCGCGTCCTCGACGCCGCTCAAGGCACTCCCGATCGAGTTGTGAGTGTCACATCGCTTCCAATCTCTCTCTCTAGGGTTTTTTTTTTTCCCTCCCTTCGATTTGTTCCTTTTTATTTTAGTGCACGTTGGAAATTTCTGTTTCAATTTGAGCTCTTTTTAGCTGGAACAAGCAACAGGAATGAAAAAAAAAAAATGTGAACTTTCGTGCTTTCTTCAGTGCTTGCTATGCTCGCCTCTCTTCAATTTATGGGGTTAATGTTCTTTTTGTTCTCTGGTTTAGGAAACGGGGGCCATAGAAATGTGACTTCAAATTGGAATTCGTTTTGGGGTTAATTTTTGGGGCATAATTCGTCACTATTTTTTTTTTTTTTTGATAGTCACTATTTTATGGAGGGAGGGCGGGACTACAAAACTACACTCTGAGATAGATAAAAGTTACCGCACTGGGTGGTATTTGTTTTGATAGGTACTAAGAACGCAATGCAGGTTGACTCATGCAATAAGTATGTAACAAATACTCTCAATATGTTAACTTTTGATGCCGTGGCTGCCTGAGGATCAGTTTGGTACGGAAGTAAAAATTAAGGGAGAAAATTTTATGGATTAGGTTTACGAGTAAAATTGCATGTAAACTTAATTCTTGAAATCTACCTGTATTTTTAGGCCCATACCAAATTGACCCTTTTTAGGAGGTATTAGAAAGGAGTACCAAAGTCCAAAGTGAAGGCGGTTAATTTTTTTAAACTAACGAAACAGTTTTGTGTCTGTATGTTTAATGTGCTCTCATTCCAGGTTGTGCTCTTGCTCTTATTGGATTTGTTGTGTTATACATGATAATTGGTACTTGTGTAACTGTTTTATGTTTACTTTAATCGATCAACTTCAATTTTATCATAACTTCGTTGCTACTGTGGTTGTGTCCTTCAGTTGGTGTCAGCATATTTCCTTTGGTTCTAATTTCATTTGAATTATAAGCGAGGCCCCTGATGAGTTATTGATGGTGTGATATATGCATTGAATGCTGTTAAGTTTCATTATAATCTTCAGTTCTAAATGATATGTAGTCTATCCTAAAGTTCAGTTGCTTTGAGTGCTGCTGTTGTCTGTGGAGACGATTAATGTGTGCACACCACATCCATCTTGACTGTTTTTCTTACTTACGCGAAGGCCATTATTTACTTATATATCTGTTTCCATTTTATACTGAATGTGGTCAGATTTTTTGTTTTTAGGTACTTATATCGGGGAAGGAAGAGCCAGAGGCAGCTCTTTCCCCTGCAATGGATGCTACGATAAGGGTATTTAAGCGCGTCTCTGGATTATCTGAAACTGACAGTGAGAGTAACAGATCTGCTGGGGTTGTATTTTGTTCTATCCGTTTGTTGGTGGCATCAATACAGGCTATCACTTTGATTGGAAAGCAAGGCTCATCAATCAAATCTATACAGGAGAATACTGGTGCTTCTATCAAAGTATTGTCAGTAGGTATGCTTCCTGTAATGTTATCCAATTATACATTTATGATGACCCCGCTAATTATTAGTAGCAATGAATGATTGATCTTTTGTGTATTCTTTCTTATGTTGACTAATGTTATATGAAACATGCTGAATTGTCTGTTTTGAGATTGGTATTTGGCTTTGCTGGTTTTCTATTAAATCATTGAACTGGGGTTTTCTCTTTTCAATGTTTTACCTTTTTGGATGTAGGGGTAGGTGCTTGTGTGTCAATATTTCTCATCTCCACATGCAGCTTAGCATTTTTAACTTACTGGTTGGTTGAAATGGATAAGTGACTATCTGTGGTGGAGCATTCTGTGCAGGGAATACCTATGGAGTATATTCTGGGTTATATATTTTTGTATAACGTCTGCCTTATGCATAAAGAGAAACTAGATGCAATTCTTACATTTGTACAGGATAGTTGGACTAATAACGTCCTATTTCCGTATTGCAGTGATGCACTATATATTGATTGGTATTACTGTTGGCTCTAACCTAATTTAACAGAGGAATAAATGGAAAAGGAAGCGGATGGAAAATCAAATGAAATCATTTTTACGAGCAAAGAAATCATATTAGTGGATTCCATAAAGAAAGAAAATATAAATTAACATAAGTGACTCAACAAACAGAAATAAATCATGGTAATCTTCCTAACCTTGTATGATTAACATTTTGAGTTTATTCTTCTATATAAATCTGTTTTGGTGTAACTTATAGCTATTTGAGTAAAATTTCTAATTTACCATAACCTGCAATAATCTTACTTCCCATTTTCTGTATATTTACCTATGCGACATTCCTGTTCTGGCCTAAATTGTACTGCATTCCACCTAATTGTGTTTTGCTGCAATTACTGGGTTTTCAACTCTGATAATATATATAATGCAATACGAAATCTATGGGTTTCTCCTGCAAATCCTATCTCACACATTTTTCGTGAATTGGTGTGGGTACTTGGAATGTAGGCACACTTATTGGTAAATCAGTGGAAATAGTTGACACCGTGATTAGGAGAATGGATAATTTTATGTGTCTACAAGAAACAAGAAACTAAGTAGATATGAGAGAAGGCTAATGAATTAGACTCTTCGGGTTTAAGCTTTGGTATAATGTAAGGCAAAATCTAGAAATTGTGGGCATATAATTGTTGATAAGTTTTGGAAAAAAGATGTTGTAGATATTAAAAGATTAGGAAATAAGATCATAGCTTTAAATTTTGTCGTTGAATGAGATACCGTTAATGTTATTAGTGCGTATGCACTACAAGTAGGATTAGAGGAGCACCACGAGATAAAGTTTTGGGAGGACTTAGAAGGCTTAGTTCTGGACATACCTTTAGAAGAAAACACTTTCTTAGGAGTGAATCTAAATGGTCATGTGGGGATTGAAGCTAGTGGACATGAGGGGTTGCATGAGGATATGGTTTAGGAGAAGCAAATGAAGAGGGTAAGGCTATATTAGATTTCTCTTTAACTTTTGATTTTACAATAGCTAACATACGTTTTAGGAAGCTTAAAGAGCATCTTATCATGTATAAGAGTGCACATACTTGCTCTCAAATCGATTTCTTTCTAATAAGAAAATCAGAAAATCGAATAGAAAACTTTGCATGAATTGCAAAGTGGTTCTTGGTGAGAGTCTGACTACGCAACACAGGGCCTTGGTTACGGATGTATGGGCTTCGAAAAGTGTGAAGAGATACAAGCAATAGAAGATTCCAAGGATTAAGTGGTGGCAGTTGAAGGGTGAAACAGGGATATTTCCAAAATGAAGGGTTTTAGAAGAAGTTAGTTGGGAGGCTTAAGGAAGCACTAATGAATTGGGGGATGTGATGGCTTGAGGGATTAAGAAGGTAGAAAAACAGACACTAGGGTTGCCTTGGATTAAAGGGTAAAGAATCTTGGTGTTGGGACACAAGTGTGCAAGATAAGGTTAAGGCTAGGTGGCGTATAGGTTGGCACTCCCCCGTCATGCCAATTACACCCTGTTTTTCTTCTCAGTAAGTCGAATGCTGTCCCCCATCATGTGTTACCTCAGGAGCTTCCAGCAGGGTTGACAGATTGCAAATGCTTGTGGAGGAGATGCTGGAGGTTCGCCAGAACAGGGCAGGCGCCACCGCAGAAAAGGTGTTCTTCAGGAGGGGGGGTTAGTGTTTGAGACCCTTGCTATGGGAATGTGTACACTAGAAATAATAGGAGAGGCATGGGCTGTAATGCTGGTCCAACTAATGACAGCTAAGCAGTTATGGGGGTGGTAAAAGTTGATAAGGGAAGTGAGGAATTCAGGTAGAGTAAATTGGAGAACGGAAACAGTTAGGTCTCAGATTTGTCATTTGTTAGATTGTAGCTAGTTGGTGGAGCTCTAACCCTTCCATTACCCCTTATACCTCAGCACATTGTTGATGTTCCCAATCAATAATACAGATTCAGTACATTCTTCCTCTATCTTCTATCTTACTGGCGCCCAGTTCTATGGTTCAGTCCTTGCCATCCCCCATTCTTCTTAAATAAAATAACTAAATTTCAACAAAAGATAGGTGGGACTGTGCAATGTCCACACTTCAAGCCCAAAGGGCACTTGCGTGAGGGGGCGTGTTAGGATATAAGAATTCAATTTCCTCTACCCAACAACTTAGTCATTTGGAAGAGAGGATTCCTGACATTGATAAAAGTATCCCATCCTATAATATTACAGTTCCCAAATTAAAATAAGATCTTCCAAAATATTTCATGAAGTTACATGGTAGTACTCCTGTCGGCTAACTAGCCATCTCTTGGCTTCTAATGTATGTATGTATGTAAAAAAAGTCATCTTAGTCTTGTTAAAACTGGATTCGCGCTGATACTAAAATTTCTGGATGCATCTTTTGTCATCTCCTATCTGAGCATGAC
Organism: Nissolia schottii; assembly: GCA_003254905.1. Taxonomy (NCBI): domain Eukaryota; kingdom Viridiplantae; phylum Streptophyta; class Magnoliopsida; order Fabales; family Fabaceae; genus Nissolia; species Nissolia schottii. The sequence goes on from QANU01029406.1 coordinate 23,886, forward strand.
TCGTCCATTTAGTGTGCGGTGATTTTTATAATATATTATTTTAATGCCAAATCATTTTCATAATAGATGGGGTGCAATTTTATGCTGCCGCGGATGAGAGGATTGTGGAAGTGCAGGGAGAAGCCTTGAAGGTCCTTAAAGCTCTGGAAGCAGTAATTGGCCATCTTCGAAAGTTTTTGGTTGATCATAGCGTCCTTCCCCTATTTGAGAAAACTGTAAGCTCATCATTTTTAAATTCTAAATTAGCAGAAAACATATATATAAGGGTGTCTCTACCTCTCAACTTTCAACTGGATAGGATTAGTGTGGCCTCTCTTTGATGTTATGCGGATGGCTGTTCCAAGGGAGTTGCCATTTCGGATTTGGACCGAGATTGGGCAGTTGTGTTTCTTTTATTATCTTTTCTAGTTCTTTGACTTGTTTTACTTTTTGTGTTTATTAGAGTTTTTTTTTTNGAATAAAAGAAGAATTGTATTGATAAGACGAGAAGATAGATACGAAAGGTGGGAGGACAAGAGATTCTCTATACAAAAACGATAATAAACCAAAAACTATTAATGAAGTAGGGCTTTCCAATTTCTCAAAATATCTGTGAGGGAAAGTCCTCTATAGTGGTTATGTGCTTGACACCAAGTTGAAGCCAAACGCTTAATCCTATCCCAAAGAACATGCGTATCAGAAAAATTGTGATTAAAAACACAGGAATTGTGCTCAAGCCAGATACACCAAACTGTAGGAAAAATAAGAATTGATCTAAAATCACAGGGCACACCCAACACTCAACCAAGATACCAAACAAAGTTCCATAAGGAGTCATCCATATAACAATGCCAGAACAAATGTGTAATTGATTTTGAATTCACTATATCACACACACATTGGGGAAATAGCCTTAGGCGGCCTCTGTACCTGCAACATGTCATCTGTATTAGAGTTTTTTATCCTCCTTGCAGATGTATGTTACCTTATTTTCCTGATAAATTTTCTTTCGCTACAAGATTTTTCAGCTTGATAAGTATTCAGCAGTGTAAATTGTGTGCTACTTTATTTTGTTGATGTGACAATCATATCAGAAAATGAGGAAAATTTTCCGATTTGAACTGCATATTTACTCTATTATATGTGAATTTTCTGTGGTGTTAAAGGATAATGCAGCAGTCTCAAAAGACAGCCAAGCAGAGACCTTTTCTGACAAGTCATTGCAGCATACTGCTTCACGAACTACCATTTTTTCTGATACTCCTCTTTCAACGAAAAGGGATTCAGTCTTTGCTGATCGTGAAAGTCATTTGGACTCATTTCTCTCTTCCTCCACTATGTCTCTCTATGGGCAAGATTCTTCGATTTCTGGTATACGTTCTTCAGCTCTTAGCCGTGTTGCTGCTCCTATTGTTACTACGGTTAGTTATTTTAACCATTCACATATTTTCTTTGCGTATTGTGTCACATGAAATTTCCTTTAGAATGGGACTTGTATCATTGATTATCTCTCTATTATGTCAAATTGTATCATTTGTTATCAATTGGGTTTTTATGCAGTTTTTTTTTTTTAAAAAACAAAACATTTTACTGGTCAATATATTGCATTGGGATTGGATGAATTGACACTCTGGACTAGATAGGATTAGGACTGAATCATTAGAGAAAGTTGGGACATCACCTATCATGGAAAAGATGGTAGAACTTGGCCTTAGGTAGTTTGATCATGCGAAGAGAAAACCTGAGTAGATAAAATATAAGGGAGTTCAATAGTTACATGTAGAGGGAGACTGGAGACTTGGAAAATTACAGCAAAACCATCAAGTATGACTTACATTTATTCGACTTATTCATAGACATGGTTTTGATAAGACTCAATAATGTCGTTTGATCTATGTAACTAATCCCACCTAGTGCGAAAAGCTTTTGTTGATGTTGTGGTTGTTGTATAGCATTAATTTGTGTTGTTCTCTACTCCATGCACCTATTCATAACATGCTGGTCCAGCTCTAGGTCAATTTATTATTTGTGTATTTAAAGGGTGTCATAGCTTTATTGCATTTAAATATGTTTGCTCATACTTCAGTTTTCTTTGCCTAATTGTTTACACTTAATCAGGTAATACAAACAATGCAAATACCACTATCCTATGCAGAGGATATCATTGGCATTCAAGGGAATAATATTGAATACATTCGTCGTGCTAGTGGAGCCATATTGACAGTGCAGGAGGGCAAGGTGCCTGATGAAATCATCCTGGAAATAAAAGGCACCTCGTCTCAAGTTCAAATGGCCCAACAATTGATTCAGGTAGGAGACTTTGATCTTCTCGAGAAAGGTTCTGTATATATGTATGTTACTCCTGTATGATAATCAGAATGTCACCTGGTAAAGGGCTTTGGCTTCCTGTTTGGTAGTATTACGCATATGTGCATACTTGGATAGAGCAGTAATTATCTGGATCCCTAGTGATGGGCATTGGCACCATGGTGTAGTATTGGGGTACCTCCCCTTGCCACCTTTTATTTTACCTAAAAACATGCTTACGCATATCTGCATACTAGGACATGGTGGTAGTTGTTTTCCACAAGCATTAAATTCCCTGAACCTTTACATATTTCTTTCCTACTTGCTCATTTTTGTAGCTACTGATTTTATAAAAATGTAGGTATTAATGATTTGCTTGCTAAAATGTTTGGGATGTTGTGTGGGATAAGATTAGGCGTTTGTCATCTGTGTGGTGTAAAGCTCACAATCTTTTTAGAGGATTTTCCCTCGGATATTTTGAGAGATTGGAAAGCTTTACTCCATTGATAACCTCTTTAATTTTTATTTTGTTCTTATTTCTATTAAGAGGATCTCTTATCCTCCTATTTTCTATAATTCTCTTAATGAAATTCTTCTTTTATCAAAAATAATAATGATAATGATGGTGATAATAATAATAATAATAATAATAATAATAAAGCTTGGGATGTACAGGAAAGTTTGGAAATGAAAGATTATTTCAAGTCAAGTGTCCTTTTTGTTCCTGGATATTTGTCAGAATGGAAGCCAGATGAAAGGATGGTAGTTTTGATTTTTCAAAATACCTCTATAAATATGGAACGATTCAAGTGGAGTGGACAACATAGCATGACTATTTTTCTTTGGAAGTTAGTGATTGGGTTTTGCATTAACTGGACCCAAATAGGCCAATCCTCTTTCAAAGATTTTTCTTTTCATGAAGCCAATATGCTCAAGTACCATAAAAATTTGAGCCTATAACTTTTGGTGCACTGACACTTGATTAGGATACTTACCATCACCCTATAATTCGTATAGGAACAATTGATTAATTTCGTATAATTCGCATTGGAACAATTGATTAATTTTGCTTTTGCTAACAGAAATGGCTTACTGTGTGTTACAGGAAGTTATAAGCAATCACAAAGAACCGGTCACAAGCGCTTACGGCAGGTTAGATGCAGGTCTAAGGTCTCCTCCATACTCTAAGTTGGGCAGTACATCACGCTCCTCGGCTTCATTGTCCTCACAACCGTATACTGGTTATGGAGCTTCTGGTTTAGGAGACTATGGTACTTTCAGATTTTAAATTGGTCTCTACATGTTCAAGGGTAATTCGCTGATTGGAGGAATTAACACTTCTGTGTGTTATTATGAAGCCTCCCAGAGGTTATATCTGTAATGTTAGAGGTGGCCTATGGTTGAGAAATGCCATTGAAAAATGTAATGAAATACTATTAGCCATTTTAATGACGTTTGTTTGGTTGTGTATATGGGCATTTGAAGCTTGATGGTGGCATCCATAGGGTTAATGGAACTTTTGTTATTATTTTATTTAATTTGATGTTCGTAGTACCAAATGCTGAATTACTGATTCCTTCCTTGTCACTGTCGTTGTTTATATTTGGGTTCCTAATGTGTAATTTAACTTGCGGCAGACGCACCTGGGCGTAGCTACATCTTCTAAAACCATTTGGAGAAGTAACATTGTTAGACCATAATGACTTGGCCATCCCATCCTCACCTAATTCAGCGTTCAGATATGTTAAGCTGTGTATCAGATTGCGATGATATGATATGTGAAAACCTTGGGTGAAATTTTCAGAATTATCTGCCTCTAATCATTTGTCTATAGTCTCGCCAAACAATACTCTTTCTCAGTCCTAAAAACAATTAGAAATATCATCATAACATATCTAAATTCATCAAGTCGCAATATAAATAGGAAATTAAATACAAATTCTGCCCAACAATGCCTATTTTATTATTCATACTTAGATGTAGTTGACTTTTATCACGGACCAATTAAGTTAAGAAGAATGATGCACCGGAAAGTGATAAAAGGGTGCGCGGTGTGGTCTCATGACATCTAAGGCCCTTAAGTTCAAGATCTACTCCCCCAACACAACAACCATTTTCTTGCACCACCATTGCTGCTTGAGCACCGCTTCAGTCGTGCCTCCACCAGCCACTGCCCGCATGCACGTCGGAGAAGGAGGCGCGTAGGTGAGTGGGATATGGAAGGAAGAGCGTGGTGTCAATGTCGACTTTTGCATATACGTCAGAGAAAGAGGTGTGTAGCTGAATTATCACACTTTTGAAACGAAAGTATCTGTTAGTGTGACTAAATACTAGGTTTATAATGCACCTTAACTTATTCAGTGCATAGCAGAATGCGCCTTATAAGCAAAGCTTAGGACTTCGAAATATAAAACAAAAAAAATTGTGATACCCTGAGCCATAATAATTTGTTACCTACATGCTAATTACATTCGTTGTCCCTTTTTAGGTTAAGAACCTTTGATGACAAGGTGACGAGTTTTATTTTGGTAACAAATATTGTAGTGCATAACCAGTTTTCTCTTTTTTTTTTTCAGGTGATCATCAATTTTCTTTGACTTAGGAATTGTTTGTATAGCTTTTGTTCCATTTGATTTTCCCGTAAATTTTAATGAGACTTGATCGGTACTTGTTGAGTTTGTTGTGTCTCAGGGCTGGATCCAAATGTAATCAGTACTCATTGATTTTTCGATGTTGCCTTGATTAATGAATTGAAACCATAAAAAAAAAACAGTTTTATTTGTAAAAAAATTTGAAAAATTTTCAGTAATAAGAAGTCACATCGCAACCGTTTAAATCAAATTAAGTATATAACTTGCAATTTTTTAAAAATTATTTTTAGTATTTTTTAAGATAATAAAATATTTAATTTCCCACTGCTCGATGAAGTGAAAACAATAACTTTTATTACTACTAATTTAAAAATCATATATTTTTTACAATTTTTTTGTGGCCTTAATTAAACTATTGAGTTACTATGCAGGGGTGGAGACAAAATTTAATTTTTAGGGGCCAATACTAAAAATTATATATATATATATATATATATATATATATATGCTTCTAATTTTTTTTAATTAAGTCAAAGAAAATTATTACTCAACATTAGAGGTGAAAATAGGTCAAATCACTTGTCACATGTCTTTGCCTCAGCTTGGTTAAAGCCTAGTAAAATCTGATCTATTTACTAAATAAGTCAGACTAAGACTTCTAAAAATGACTTTTTAACAAAATAGGTCAAAGTGTGTGTGATTTAGGTGAGAATGAGTTTTTTATGTGAGAACGTGAACGACTCATTCTAACTTAACAAATACAATCCAATGGTTGAAAATTCATTATCAAATTCTCTCATAAAAAACTCATTTTCACATGAATATCCCACTTGTGTGTGTGTGTGTGTGTGTGTGTGTGTGTGAGAGAGAGAGAGGAGGTTAGCACCTACCTTGGAATGACCCGTAGTAATTAAGTAAACAAAAAGAGGGAAAGTCGTCGCGCTGCAATGCCTAGAGAGCGTTGCAATGACGCGTGAGTCAAATTTTACCCAAGCTTTCCATGTGTGTTTAGACTTGTTAATTCACTCAAGAGCTTAAAAGGTTCCACTTTTGTAAGACTTTTTTGCTCTAATTATTTTTATTTCTTTTCTTCCTCTCGTTTTCTATTAATGGGGAAGCAATGCCTCCACATAGAGTGTCAGGAGCTCCCAAATTAGTACTCCTTAGCGGTCAACCATTTTTAAGTAAGTAGGTTTCTTCACGGTCTATCTTAGACAATGTATTTATTTAATTTATTTATTTTTAGGATTATTTTATTTATGCAAGTTTATAAAATCTTAAGAGATGGAACTTAATATTTTATTTTAAGTAATTATGAAATTAGTTACTATAAATGGCCCAGCCCAATGTGGCCTAACCCGAATGGGTTGGGCCGACCCATTTTGACACCTCTAGCCGTAGGTGATGTTAGTAGTCGACGACGACAATTTTGAGTTGTGGCGGCTTTCTTTGTAACATCCCGCTTTCTCCTTAGCAAAATCTCGCTAGATGAATATCTAGGGATTTCTATTTTGGTTGAGCCATTGGAATAATGACCCTTAGAAATAAAATTGTCTGTAGAAATAATTCTACTCATTTTCTCAAAATTTTACATACACTAGAATAAATCCCTTTTTGTCGTCTGAGTATAACCGCGCGTCTAAAGTATCCGTAAAAGGTACGGTCACAGACAAGAATTTTCAAACACCTCAAATGGACCCAACATCTTTCTTAGGAAAATTAGGGGATCACAAGAATGTGATCGAAATAATTTTAGCAAAACCGTACGCGAAGTTCCGGGACTGGAAACGACAAAACTGGATCGAAATCGATCTGTCGGAGCCCGTTAATTCTTGGCCACAAAAAGTGGCCAAGACACAAGGCCATACACGACCAAGAGGGTGGCCACTTGGCCAAGTCAAAGTCCAACATAGTGAGTCACATGGTGACTAAGCTAGGTGATGTCATGGATGCATAAACATAGAGGCATAATCGTAATTATGCCCAAGGGCATTTTGGGCATGAAAAATTCGGCCCCAAGGCCTATAAATACCCCCAAAATATGAATGTTTAAGAGAAAAAAAATAAGAGACTTTGGCCAAACTCTGTCCGTTTACACATTCAGTCGTTACACTGTCCAAACACCAAACTGGAGACTTTCCTCACAAGACCTAACCTAAGTTCCTAAACCCTAACCTCATAAATACTCCTATAATTTTAGAAAAAGCCTCTCATACTTCTATTCTAAGGGTAAGAGCTTGGAGGCAACCAAGCAAAGTCTGCACAAAATAGCTGAACCAGTTGCAGCAAGGGCAAAACGTAGGTAAACTGACTTATCCACTGTCTATGTGGTTTTTGCTAGATGAAATATGATGTTAGGATGCCCTTTATGTGAATTTGATTTATATATGTGTTGTTGGAATTTGTCTAGTGCTGTCTGTGATTCTGTCAGAAGTTAGGAAATCCTAAGCTGAAATTAGGGTTATGACACGTTTTTTAAAGGAACTGTATGCTGGGATTTTTATCTTGAAAAAATAATGTTATTTTTGGATTCTACACGAAAAATTGAGTGAGGATTTCAAGTTTTATGATTTTTGGAGTTTCCGATGAATTTCTCAGCGAACAGACAGAAAACGGTGTTTTTAAGCAACAAGGGAAAATCGGAAATTTCACGTCTTGGAACTAAAAAACTGGGTTTGTTTTCAGAAAATATGGGTTTAGAACTATCAAAAACCCTAAGGACAAGTCTTGAGTCCATTGGGTTTTTGAGAACAAAAATTCCAAAGAAAATAGGGCGTTTACGAGGGCGAAACGGTAATTTTGGGAAAATGGGTAAAATTGTAATTTCGTAATGCTGAGGTCAGAATCTGAAATTTTAGACATGAAAAATGATCTTAGGACTATCAAAAATCTTGGGGTAAGGTCTTGGACCTCTCCAGTTTACGATCGCTATTTTCTGACAGAAATCAGACGTCTATCTTGCTAGTTGCTAGGTTTATGTTTGTTATGTTTAAGACATGAGATTATGTTCTTTATATATGAAGTTAGTGATAGTATATGATTGATGTTATGAGTTATGTGAAGTTACATGTCATATGATGTGATGTACGATGAAGATGATGATATGAGGTATTGAATTGTGGTTATTTGAACTGTTGCATCAAAGATCGAACTGTGCACATGATGATGATGAGAGAGAACCCCTCTAAAAGGGCCTAAGCTCGATTTTTGGGGAAGTTCTTAGTCCCAGTCGAGTCCCAAGTCCAACCCCAACGTCATCCTAGGGTGGTAACCTCAGTCGTGGTTGGCGATTTACTCATGGTCCAGACTATTCAGGTTCAGCGCTACTTGGTCGCCATGATGCAGGCTGTAAGTGTGGTTATAGCTGTGTAGCCACCGCTATAAAGGATGAGGGCGAATATGCTTATAAGGCCAGCCTTGTAGAGCATACGTATAAGTGGATGCCAGTTGAAGCTTATACCAGTTTTCAGAAAATTAGATTTTTGCCGTAGTATAGCTATGTGAACTATGTGATATTATATGACTTAGGAGTTAGACTAGAGAACAGACGACGTAGTTAATGAAAGTATAAGTCCCCCAGTCACCTAGTAATATAGATAAAGCTGCTCAAACTTAGTATGTACATTAATAACTAATAGAGCTTTAGTATAACTGTGACACTTAGAGATCCCTGAGCGGCCTGGATCATGAATGAGAATAAAAAGTTCCCCGGATCCTCTGGTTTCCCATTGAGAGCGCTATGTTCTCACCCCATTCATTCATGACTCCAGGAATCGAGGTGGAGCAAGGAGTTGAACAGAACGAGGAGGAGCAGTACCCCGAAGAAGGAGCCGAAGAATAGGCTTGTAGCTAATAGACCCTAATGTGATAGTACTACTTTTGTGTTAAATATTTGTACGTGGCAGCTATATTAGTACATGTGTATCTGAGTGTGAATATATGATATGGACCAATGGTTGGTTTACTTGTTTATTATTTCCTTTAATATTAATTAAACATGTTACGTTACTACCCGCATTACATGTTCTACGAATTACAAGGCTCCTACTTTATACTATGACACATATAAAAGAAATAAAAAAATTTGGTCCATATTTTTTAATTAACTATACTTTCAAACGTGAAATTGGGACTAAGTACTATCCCAACCAAAACAGATAACAACTTAGTAAGCAAGTTTGCGACTTAAGCGTGGACTAGCTAGCTAGGGTGTTTCATTTTTTGGTGGTGGTTTGTGATGGTTTTGTTTTGAGTTTGATGATGGTGTGGGTTGATCATGGTTTGGGTTGAGGTCGTGGAGGCTTTGTGGCAGTTCTGATAATAGTCACGATTAAGGTATTAAGGAAGTGGTGGCTATGTTGTGATTGTTAGTTAGTTGGATTTGTCTCTCGCTTGTGTTTTTACAGGTTTCATGGCCATTAATGGCGGTGGTGGCTTGTGGTTGCGTGGTTGATGATGAAGTCACATTGGTCTTGGCTATGGAAGAGGGGTTGTTGTGGCTTTCGGTGGTGATATGTGGTGAAGGAAGGGTAGTGAGTCTAATTTTGTTTGGCGGGTGGTTATGAGGTTGGTGGTGGTGGTGGTGATTGGATGAGGTATTGATGGCGGTTGCAAGGGTGCTGTGGCGGGTTTAATGGCTCGTATAACGTGGTGTTGCAACAAAGTATGTGGGAGATAGTGACTTTTTATGGTGATAGGTGGTGAAGGAAGTGGTTGTGGGAGTTATGTAGTGATGATGGAGGTACAGTGCTGGCTACGGTGCTGGTCCTTGTGGGAAAGGTGATGATTTAGCAAAATGACGTGTTTTGTGTATAAATGAAGAGTTAACTGTCACCTCATCTTCCGCAACTAAACTTATGGATGGAGGGACTAACGAGTGCAACGATAAAAAATGTTAAAAACTAAGTTAACGAGTGCAACCAAATATGACATCAAGTAAAAGTTTAGTGACTCTTAGCAGGGCATTTCCCTAATAAGTTGTAAATAGGGTGTAATGGGAGTAGTTTAATCCAGAAAAAAGAAGATGGGGGAATGTCCACACAGGTCCCTGAACTATTCTGCGTTGCCTACATAGGTTCTTAAACAAAAAAAACTTCTGATAGATCCTTGAACAAAAAAAAAAATCTCCCATAGATCCTTCAACTTTTTCGTTGTTTCCCCCGTTCATCGCTTCATCTGTTTGCGATGTCACGGTAGCACATCGTGCCCATTAACTCGCCCATATCTTCCTCACTTCCCCATCCTCTATGGCAGCTGTAACTTGCTACCATCTTCCATCGTCGTCTTCTTTTCTCCACAAAAACTCTCTAATCATTACCTATTGCTAGCAATTTACAATCCAATAGAAATTATAGCAAAACCAATTTGAAACTCAGATTGTGAATAATTGTTCAATAAATCACAACACATAATGCCACCTAATCAACAAATCCCCAAATTGCAACCCTAATACCATTATGAAACCTAAATGAAAAAAATCAACAACACTACTAAAATCATTATGAACCCTAAATCAACAAATCCCCAAATTGTAGCGACCAAATCTTTCAAAAGAGGAAAAATCAAAATAGGAGAAGAAGAGAATAAAAGCTAGAGAAGTAAGGGGCAATTTTTGTCATGGTGTCGGCCTCATAGATCTAGCTTTTCAGCCTCTTGGTATTGGGCTCGCGTTTTGAGGGTATGCGGCGATGCCTAGGATGACTGTGAGGTCATACTTAGAGTCGCCAGTGAAAGCAGCACGTCCGGGGTATTGTTCGTCGATTTTGGAGAACAATGGATCCATAGTGGTTGCGGCTAACCATATTGAAGGAGAGAGATGCGAGAGGGCCGCAAATCTTCGTCGTGAATCTTCCTCAGCTTTCTTAGCTCACCTCAGCCATTACACCTCTGCTTTCTCACTCTTTTTTTGTTTGTGCGAAATGGGTGACAGTAAGTGTGTGATGATGGAGATTTCGACAAAGAGGAGAAGGTTGGGGTAAGTGGTGAACAACGAAGGTGAGTGAGAGTGTAAAATGGATTTGGTGGAGGAAATAAGATGGCGGTGGAAGATAATAGCAAGTTGCCGCTTCCATGGAAGATGGAAAAGTAAAAGAGAAGGAGAGTTAACAACCATGCGTGCTGCTGTGACGTCGCAAATAGATGCGCTTACAAGAATGTTTTTTTTTTTTTAATATTTTTTTTAATAAAACAAAGCCTACGTGGACACCACATGGACATTCCCAAGAATGAAAAAAATAAAAATAAAAATGGGAGAAAAATCCACCCTCGAACTATCTACTAAATTGGACATTACCCTTCTCAATCAGCTATCCAGACGAGACGGGTCCAGCAAGTCGAGGTACAAAACATAGACATGGCGGTTCCTCCTCTAATTCCAAAACCCATTTAAAAACCGCAACTCTTCAAATCAAACTCTTTAGAAACTCTACCAAAACCAAGAGCGCCCAGTGTGCGCGTGCAAAATGACGACGACGGAGCAGACCAAGTTCAGCGTGCTGTGCAGCCTCTTCAACTGGACGCAGCGATCCAAGTCGCCGGCGAAGAAGCGCGCCAAGTTCCGCAAGTTCCTCGACTCCTTCTGCGCCGACCGCCGCTTCTTCCCAGCCATCCGCCTCCTCCTCCCCAACCTCGACCGCGAGCGCGGTTCCTACGGCCTCAAGGAGTCCGTCCTCGCCAACTCCCTCATCGATGCCCTTGGCATGTCCAAGGACTCCGACGACGCCGTTCGGCTCATCAATTGGCGCAAAGGCGGCGCCAAAACCGGCTCCAATGCCGGCAATTTCGCCCTCGTTGCCGCTGAGGTTTTCTTCTTCTGATTTCTCCTCTTTTTTGTTTTGTAATTTTTTGCTGACGTTGATCCACTGTTTATTGTAGAAAAGTTTATTTTCTTTTTCATGTTATTTTCTGTTTTTAAGTATATAACCTGAGAGTAAAAGAAAAAAAAATGCTATTCTAAACTGAACTATTCTATAGAGTCAAGCTACCTAATTATGTTTGTTTTTTAAACTCTTCTCACCAGAGAAGGGAGAATTTGGCTTACTTTAAGCAAAATGTCTCGGGGAATTCCTTTTCTAAACAAACAGGATAAAGTGATTATTGTTTTTAGGTGAGCGGGTGAGGTGTGTGTACTTTTATATCATAGAGTGAGTTTTGTAGTGTGAAGTGAGAAAGTATGGCACTGGGAGTATATTCACTTTTACATCATGTAGTGAGTTATGGTTATATTCAATGTTGCACAGGTACTGGTGTGGACACGGGGGATAAGGTACGAAATTTTTTGAAAAACAGGAGTACGGGTTTGCCATATACACACACACGGGGAAAACCCTAAACCCTACGAAATGAAAATTTAAATATGTAACCCCAAGACTTAAAAACTCCTCAAAACTTAATAACTAAGATGTGTGTGTGTATATATATATATAAAATAACGTATAATAAAAATAATTCACAAGATAACTGATGTAAATATCCAATCCAAAATTAACAACACAAGAAAAAAAAATCAAAAACATATTTCTTCAATTCTTTCTCAAAAAAAAAATAAAAATAAAAAAAGCTGAAGAGAAGAGGAAGTTGGAACAATGCTAACCTTAGAGGAGAAGAAGAGGAACAAGAACTTGCTGGAGACAAGGTCGCGTCGCCGAAAACGGTGGTTCTTGCAAGATACGACTCTGAAGAAGAAGGAGAAAGAGGACGCGTTGGAGACAAGGTTGCGTTGGAGACAATGGCGTCGGAAAAGAAGAGGAATCATAAGATGAGTGGATGGAGAAGAGTGGAGGCGCTGATTAAAGGAGGAGTTTGGGTATTATGTATTTTACGAAGGTGTGATTAGTAACTTTATTAAAAAAAACCAAAACGATGTAGTTTTGATCAGGCGTACTTGCGCCGTACCCAGAGCTGTACCCGTTTTGTATTTTTTTTAAAAATTTTTTGGGTACATACCTAGCTGTACCTGGGCATACCCACGGCGTACCTGTACTCAGTATTCCAATACAGGTACTTTTCCAAAAATTGGAGTACCAATGCAACATAGGTTATATTTTATTGATACAATGGCATAACTTTACTTTCTCAATTTAGAGACAATTTCATTTTAAAGGAGTCTTATTCGTGGAAATGGTAATTGAATATTTCGCCCTTTTCTGAGTTCTATGTTGTGAGCGTTTAATATTTAAGTAACAATTGTTTTGTACCAGATATGTGTTATATGGAAGGTGAAATGTGGGTAATTGTCGCTAGAATGTAGTTCATGTTGTGTGCTTGCATTGTGTTGAAATGGCAGAGGAAAGCTTTATGGTTCGAAAATGTGATTTGATGTGCGTTGTATTGAATGTTGTGCCCTTTTTTCAGGGTTCTATGTTGTGTGTGTGTGTGATATTTAACAATTGTTTTGGACTGAGACCTGTGTTATTTACAAGGTGATATGTTGGTAGTTGTTGCTAGAAAGTAGTGAAAAGTTTTGTTTGAATTTCATTGAAAATTGAAATGGAAGAGGAAAGCTTTATGGTTAAAAAATGAAAGTTTGATGTGTATTATATTGAATATTGTGTCCTGTTTTTTGGGCTTCTATGTAGTAGGCACTTGGTATTATTAGTTAGGTGAGAATTGTTTTGGAGCAAAAATATGTTGCTAGAAAGTTGTGAAAGGTGTGTTTGACTGTTTGTGCATTTGAGGAGTTGTTGAAATGGAAGAGTAAAACATCAATGTGTTGGTGAGAATGGAAAGTGTTGTTTGTGAAACAGGTACTGCAGCGGAGGCAAGGGACAGCTTCGGGTGGATTGACGATAAAGGAGGTAAATGACTTGCTTGATCAGTTGGCTTCCAGTGAAAACAGGTGCGCTGTTTGATTCTGTGCATGTCCTTTGATTACTAGTCCCTTGCTTTTGTTTGTGTGTAATTGAATGGTTAAAGTCTCGGTTTACTACATTTTGCATCATCAGAAGTTCAGATAGAGGGGAAAATCAAACTTTTTTTGGTTGACAACACAAAATGTATAGATAAAGAAATAATGAACTTTGAAGCTAAATACGAAAGGTTTTAATTGACACCTGAATAATATATGTTGCTAGAAATTATCTTTCAATCGTCAGTCGTGACTGAGGCCATGAGTATTGGGGTTTGTGAAAACCTGTCATATAGATAAGTTAGTCCAAAATCAATCCTACCAACATTGTAGGATATCCATTCACCTGCAGTGGGGTAATTCTGAAGTTCATCACTGGGTCTCTGAATTGAGACAGAATATCAACTGTCATGGGACTCCAGCTACTAGTCACTGAAGAAGCAAAAGCACAAAATTAATGTCCAAGATCCTTTCCATACAAACAGTACCAACTGATGATGATGACTGTTCAAATGTTTCTGGAAGAAGACACTGGCAGTAAAAACCGTTGTTCGCTAGGTCGGCTCGTGGATCAAATGACACCATTGTCTGTTTTTCCATTTGTGCTTGTGTTTTACTTGTTTTAGGAGGGTATCTTGCCCTCTCCTACATGCTTCTCTTCCTTTTCTGGTCAGGGTTTTGGTTGCTTCCCTGTTTTATAAAGCTTTTACTGTTGTAGTCTAAAACATGAAAATACTTTGCACCTGAAAACCTTGTATCAATGCATTCCTGTCTAATATGTGGCCTTATGGCTCTAAGTTTTCTGTGGTAAAGTTACTATATTTTCTACTTGTCTTTATCTTCTGGTTTCACCATTCTATACAGTAGCTTTTCACGTGGTTTTTATATGGTGTGACCATGGTTACAGGTCTGAGAAGACTTTGGTTCTTTCTACCTTTATCCAAAAGACAAATGCACAGGAAATGAAATGGATTATCATGATAATCCTCAAAGGTGTTTCTTATTTACACTTGTGAACTGATTTAATACCTTGTATGAGCTTAAGCTTTGACTATTTTTTGCAGATCTAAAGCTGGGAATTAGTGAAAAAAGCATTTTTCATGAATTCCATCCAGATGCTGAAGACTTGTTTAATGTTACATGTGACTTAAAATTAGTTTGTGAAAAGCTGAGGGATCGAAACCAACGTCATAAGCGGCAGGTTATTGGTGATATAAAAATTAATTTTGGAACTCTACATGTCTATATATCTGATGACAATTATTATGTTCGAGACTTTATTTGTGATAGGAAGGATTACTTTTTTGGTATCCTTTTGGTACTTTGCTCATGGTTCATTTTAGTGGTTTTCCTTTGTCTGACATACAAAGGGATTGACATGCTTTGTTGTATATTTTATCCACATAGGATTTTTAGCTGTTAATTTTTTATTTCTTTCCTAGGATGCTTTATCCTCCTTTACTCTCGTTTCTCCTCAATAATAATTTTTTCTATCCAAAAGAAATGTTGGAAGTAAACGAGCCAGGCTGAGCTAAACACTGGCATTACCAAATCTAGTTCAACTAACATATACTGAGTACCCATACCATGGTTTTGGTTCGGTCCAAAACTATGACATGCCTGCCTATATTTTGTCATTTTGATTTTATCTTCATCACTGCCAGTTGGCATGATTGCATGACCCCTGTGCTTGGCTTAGCAGGTGGGATTATACTATAGTGTTTTTTACTTAAATGTTTTCATAGGAAATGATGATAGATGTATAAATGGAAAGATTCCTTATATTTGCAATTTATAAAGTATAACCAATCTTCTTCTTTTCTTATTCTATAGGATATTGAAGTTGGAAAAGCTGTGCGTCCTCAGTTAGCTAAGAGGGTTGCCAATGCAACTGAAGCATGGAAGAAGGTTAGCTTTACTAAGATTTTTAATCATGTCACTTATGCCTCAACCAAGTCTAGGGGGGTTCACGGTGTGGTTTGATTTGGTTTTCGAAAAATCCCAACTGAACCTAACCAATCGATTTCTATATAATATCATCCACCCAGTTTGGTTTTGAACACCCCTATCTAAGGCTGCTTTCTAGCTCTCCAACCAAGCTTTCTATGCTGGAAAGCATCTTCCTTTACCATACCTATTCAAACTTCATTCGACCCATTCCTGCTCTTCAATTCTCTTCTTCATAGAATTTTGTGGAAAAGGCTCCAATGTACAACTCCTTTATTAGCATTGCTCTCTACTTCGGCATTTAACTTTATAGAGAACTTTTGTCTCCGTCATATCATTTAGATAAATTATCTCTTCTTTTCACATCAATATTCAATTTTTTTTTTTAGGATTGAAAAAAAATATTATTAGATATAAGAGGGGGAAATTACAAGAGAGGATAAGGTGTCCTCCAAAAAATCCAATAAGACTTCTCAAAACAAAAAATTGCAACAAGAAAGCAGAAAAAGAACCAATACAACTTCCCTAAAACCCTCCTCAGTAACCCCCCTTAGCAAAAAGCTAGCAATAAAAAAGGGGAAAACTAAAACAAAATAAACACAACAATACATCTTGTCTCCTTCAAATCTTCATGTCAAGATCCATCTCTCCAAAAAAGCTTAAGTCGTAGGATAGAGACAATTGACTAACTTTTTTATTTAACCCGCGCCCTAATGCAAGTGCCTATTGAGCTTGAAGTGTGGGCAATGCATAGGCCGACCTTATACCTTGTGCTGAAATTTGACTGATTATTTTCTTTTTTCTTACTAGAATTGAGGCAACAAGATTCGAACACTAGATCACTTGGTCATAGAGGCTCTAATACTATGTTAATAACCATCTTTCTCAAAAGCTTAAGTTGTTGGGTAGAAGCTATTGAATGATTTTTATATTTAACAATTCAAAAGAACCTAATTAAGCCTTCTAAATCCTTTTGGTCATCCATAATTAACTTCCGTTGCTAATATTCGAAGTTCATTTTCTACCTTTTTCTTCTTAGGTATTTGGCATGAGGGCCACCTTTAACTCCCTACCCAATGGATTCACCAACTTTATCTCCATGGACTAAAGAAGTGATTGTGGATCATGCAAAACACTTGCATTG
The DNA here is from genome assembly GCA_003254905.1 of Nissolia schottii. Lineage (NCBI taxonomy): Eukaryota > Viridiplantae > Streptophyta > Magnoliopsida > Fabales > Fabaceae > Nissolia > Nissolia schottii. Next base: position 40,699 of record QANU01029406.1, read on the forward strand.
ACAAAAGGCCTAATAGGAATAAATAATTGAATAGGCTTTCCCTTCTCTTGTTTAATGAATAACTGAATTCTATCATACAATTTCTTTTTATCCTTAAACCTCCTAAAAATTATTCTTGCTCCACCTAAATCAGCCTTTGCAGATTCCAATTTTCAGTTAGGAGTCAGGACAAATCTTTGAATTTCCTATGTCGTGAATTCATTCAGATCTCCATTTCAAAATGTTGGGATGACAACTATCATGGCTGTTCACCACTAGATCTGATATACTTGGAAAATGATCTGAGAATTGTTTCTAAGGTTGATGATTGTACCTCTAAATCTCCTTAATGATATATTCAAATTCACCATTTAAATCTGAAGAATAAATATCTGAAATGAAAGGGCCATCCTGTTTCTTAAACATGTACATCAGTTGTCAATGACCACACCTATTCCACTTTAAACTGTAGACAAGCATTAAGCCCTTTTCTGTCTAAAGTGTTTCCATCATAAAGCCATTGAGGATTGTAACAACTATATGTAAAACAAACAACTATAACTGTTTGATAGATCAAGATGCATGATCTCACACATAGTGAATTTATTAGATATTAGTTTGATATTTAGTACTCACATTTCGTTCTTTTAAATTGCAATTGTCCTCTTCTGTTTAGCTTCATGGGAAGGAAGTGGTTGTTGAATGCAAATTCGATGGTGACCGCATTCAAATTCATAAAAATGGAACAGAGATACATTTCTTCTCAAGGTAAGTGCATAAGTGTGTAACTGAATGTAATTTTCTTTGCTTCAGATCATGGCTCTCTCAGTTCAGGCGAATTTGCTTTTGCCCTACGTTCGCAGTGTGTGTTATTTCTTTATTTCTGATCTTTAAACCATAATGGCCCGTTTAGTATACCGGATAGGATAAAGGCAGATAGGATAATGGTTGATAGAATAAGTCAATTTATTATTATTATTATGATTAATATTATTATTATTATGATTAATGTTATTATTTTATTATTAGTCAAATTATTATTATTAATATTATTATTATTATTGTTATTCTTATTATGATTAATGACTAATATTATTATTATTATTTTATTATGATTGATATTATTGATATTATTTTATTTTTAATAATAATATTGTTAATATTATTATTAATAGTACTATTTTATCATCATTATTATTATGATTAATATTATTATTATTATTTTATTATCATTTTTTACTCTCTATAAAGGGGTTGGAGTATTTTAACTGCTCTTTGGTCACATTTTCAGTCTTTCCCCCCTCTTTTTATCTATATAGGCAGTTATTTTCTCTCAATAACTTACCCTCACAAATTAAATTTATCTATTTTCACATAACTGGTTCCCCTTGGGGCACCCCACTCTCTAGTTATTATTATTATTATTATTATTACTACTACTCCATAATTTCTTATCCATCACACCTTTATCAAGTCTAATCCCACCTCCATAGGCTAGATTAACTTAACCATTAAAATATGGATAAAGATTAAGGAGTCTTTAACGGATTAGCTTATCTAATCTGGTGAGTGTGCAAAACATTGCATAACACGATAGTAGCCTGAATAAGCTTATCTAATACGGGGGCATGCCAAATGGGCGCTTGTGCTAAGACAGTTTTATATTTTTATGACAACTGATGAATTGAATAAGTTGCATGGTCTTGCAGTTCTTATTTTTTTTTTTTGGGTGGTTTCCATTTGCCTAGTTATTTCTAAAAATGTTAATGCACTTTTGTTTGTTTGTTTATTTACTTTTTTGGATTTTTTCCTCTGTTTACTGATTTTTCCCCAGATAGCTCCTGTATTTTACATTTCCATTCCCTGCTGCAGGAACTTTCTTGATCATTCTGAATATGCACATGCAATGTCAGAAATCATAATACAAAACGTTCATGTAGATAGGTGAACATTTATCTTTCTTTTCATTTATTACAATTATTTATTTATTTTTTTTGCTAGTTTTATCCCATTCTTTTATTCTTGTTGATGATCATGATGCACGTAACTGCATTTTGGAGGGGTGGGGGTGTAGATAGATATATAGGGAAGGTTTAATTTAGTCTCTAATAAAATACAAATATTAATCTCAAACAATGGTATAGTACTCCGAGAGTACATAAGATTAGAAATTTTCCACCAGAAGAGTCCAGAGTCATAAACATCACTAATAGGTATGACTTCCAAACACCTGGTTTCTTGTTGTTTTTCTAAATCTGCCACTTGATGAACAACTTATGGAGTAAATAATAGATATTCTTAGAACTTTGTAGGCCTATCAAAAGTAGAAGTTGCTTAGACTGAGTAATGTACTTGAAAATCCATGATCACATATTGATTATACATACAATGTAGGTAGCATGGGATGCTGATATTTGAATGCAGAAGTGCATACTTTTATTTGGTTCTTATTATATTATTAAAATAGCAATCACGTTTAGCTGAAAAGCTAATCAGTTATGCAGAATTTTTTTGCAACATATAATTTAAAACTCACTCTCTCGCTTTCTCTGTCTCTCTCTCTTTTGGGGTATCCTATTGCCTAGCATTTACTTTCCATTTTCCCTTCTTTCTCATCAACAAAGTTTTTCATTTATACGAAAGCGAGACAATCTATATTATTATAGAAAGGGGAATCCTCCACTTGGTGCCTTTTTAAATTCCCAAAATGGCCAACATTCTAATATCATTGACTAATACTAATGTGATAAAGTGACTATTTTTTCCTCCTTAAAATGCTTATTTATTATTTATTCGCTTTTCGACTTTTTTTAGGTGTATACTTGATGGTGAAATGTTGGTTTGGGACACTTCCTTGAATCGTTTTGCCGAGTTTGGCTCAAATCAGGAAATAGGCATGTACTTCAATTTGGCTGTGTCACATTAGAGCTTTTACTTTCAATAGTATTTACCATTTAAATTTGCTGTCTTTGGCAGCCAAGGCAGCAAGGGATGGACTTGATAGTGATAGACAGGTTCTCAATTTTCGATATGTATTATTTTTGTTTGAGGAACTATCAAGTTCAGTTTTTAACTTTTCTAGGTCCTTTCTTGATGCAGTTATGCTGTATCCTTGTATCTAAACAGATCAATTATTATTTCCAGCTATCAAGGACTTCGGTGCAGTTTTGTTTTTAGTGGAAAGATGAGTATCTAATTCTTTGTTATGAAAATTTTACTAACGCTAGAAAATTTTTATCTGATATGCCTTGACTTGAGAGTTGCTAGATGTTGCATTTGATATCCTTTATTTTGGAGATACGAGTGTAATTCACCAAACTTTGAAGGAACGACATGAGATTCTCCGTAAAGTTGTGAGGCCATTGAAGGGTCGCTTGGAAATATTAGTACCTAATGGTGGTCTTAACACTCATTGCTCTTCTGGTAAGTAATTGCTAGCAGCAATGTGTCTGTCATGTGTACATACTTCAAGGAAATACCTTTTCCCCTTCCATGTTAATAATTATTTTTCTGATCCATGAATGGACGTGTTGGTTCACTAATTGATTTAGTATTTTTGTTGTTTTGATATCATTATCTGTACTCTATATAAAGGGGATTCCCTTTGGAAACTACTTTTGGTGTCTCCTAATTCTATTGAAATCTATTTTCAAGTCTATTATCACACACACACACACACACAAAAACACACACGCACTCATATTTTGCTCATTATAACCCACTAACTCATCACATCTAATAACCGCCACAACCCACTAACATATTTTTATCTCCTTTTTGATTAAATTACTTTCTAACTATATTAATACCAGAAAATATGTTTCATATAATCAATCATACTAATTTTTATGACATAAAAAAAGGTGGCTTGACAGGTAAGGAAGTGCCTACAAGCCGCTAGTGATTATTATTGTTATTATTTAGTCTACTTGGTGGTTCAACTTTGTGATTTAGGAATAGGAGGGCTAAGCCACAACTGCTACTTGGTGTTAACAGTTATTATGCTCCAAGTGATTGGGCATAGTCATAAATAGTGTGCAATAGCATCCGCTGTTGCAATGTAGCTGTTAAGATAAAAAAACATTCAATTGTCTCAACCCTGTGGCTTAAACTTTTGGAAAAGATGGTTCTTGACATGGTATCAGAGTTTTTATGATCTAATGATTTTGATTTGGTCCTTGCTGCCCTATCCTTCTAAATAAAATAAGTTAAATTTCACCACAAGGTAGGTGGTCCCATGCATTGTCCACGTGTCCAGCCCAAAGGGCTCTTACATGATGGTTCTTGATAGTAGCAATCAAGGTTGTTAAACTCGAGAGTTTAAGTAAACTCGTGGAGTCTTAGCAAACTCGAATCGTAAACTCGTATGAGCTTACATACATAAAAAAATATGTTATAAGAAATATAATTAGGAACTAAAATTAATTAAATATTATATTTATAATTGAAATTGAATAATGTTAACTTTAAATTAAATTAATGAAAGAAATATCATCAAATACACCTTAATGCATGACACTTAGTGGTTATGTCATACTTTATTCAGTATCTGTATTATTTTATAGTTCAAAAAAACATAGCTCAATTATGATAAATATATGAAATTAGCTAAATAAACTCAATATATATTATCTAATATAAACAAAGTTAGGTAAGTAAGTAACAAAGTTACAAAATTTGTACATTTTGAGATAAACTCGTAAACTCGTAGATAGATTTTAACTCATAAACTCGCTAATAGAATCGAGAGTTGTCTTAAACTTGTACAAGTTTACCAAAAAAGAGTTTACATAAGTGTTAACTTGTTTTGTGTAGTAAACTCGTAAACTCTTTGTTTACGAGTTAACTCGAGAGTTTAACAACCGTGGTAGCAATTGCAATGAAGCCTCTTTGTGTAGATAGGAGCTGAAAGGAGCTGAAATGTTTGTGATTATATGTTCAGGTTGACTATCTCCTGCATACGAAGAAGGACGTATGTAAAGTCAGAACACACAGATTAAATAAGAGGAAGAAAAGAACCAGAGAACAAATAACAACGGAGTCCCAAACACCAGGGTGCAGCACACTGAATTTCCCAAATACATTCAATTGTCAAACCTCCCATACCCTCCCACACTGAACTCTACATCCTCTCTAACAGATAGAGAAAAGCATAGAAGAATAAGACTGAATGTTGTGTTTGTATTGCTATTTATGTATAAATGGCTCAATTGGATATCAGTGTAATATCCTATAAAGCTTGGAGGAATGAATTACATTGTGAAAAAAATAAAGAAAAGCTGTAAAAGGAGTCGTCACTTTGAGAGGCCAAACTCTCCCCGTCCTACCTCACAATTGTGATATCCTATTCCCTCTCTTAGCTCACTACTAATAATCATCTTCCCAATTTCCTAGATCTTTTTTTTTCTCTCTCCTCTAGTGCCACCTCAGCAAATTAGTTACAAACCCCCTTCCCTTTGCTGCAGACAGCAACTTAGGTCCCACACTTTTCTTTTTCCTCTCAAGCAATAATTCAGGACGCTTACATATTCTCTCTCCACTCTTAACATGCCAACCGTCAAACTGTTTGGTAATTTCTCTTGCCAACTGTCTGTCAAACTCCTTTGATGACATCTCTAAACTGTTGAATAGCTTCTATTGCCAATTGATTGTCTAATTGCTTGGTAACTGCCCACCCTGGTTCTTAGGCCCATTTAAGTTCTGTCTGTTCTTCGTTGTCCTATGCGAGTGGGCTAAGGGTGTTTCAGAATCCTTTTCTAAGTGTATTTTCCTGGAGCAAAATCCCCACACCATTAATGGCATCTCCTTACCCTCAGACCTGCTATTGGTTGGGATTGTTCTTCTGCCATCTGTGCTCATAGCTGTTTCTAGGGACTTCCCATTTTGATATTGTTGAGAGTCTGGGGAGTCTTGCTGCATTATTGATTCTTTGCTTTTGTTTTGTTTTTTTTTTCCAAAAGGTTGAACATACATTATTCTCCCTGTAGTTGTACTTTCCCTGTTTTATTTTCAAAACTTCAAAAGGTTCTATTAATTGTGTTCTTGATGTGTGTTATTTTTTATCGGAAGATACCTGTCAATCTCAGAAGAAAAATCTATCTTACAAATAAGACTATTGATGCTTCGTAGTATTTGATGTTAGGTTGTAAAGTGCCAATAGGATCCTAAGCTAAGTGTTGCAAGATGACAACGTTGCGGTTGGTGGGTGGGTGGGCAGATAACATTAGAAATGAATGTATTAGAGAAAAAGGCGGCTTCTAAGTTCCACCTTGATAGTTTGGGTGAATCATTCGCCCTATTAAAAAACCTTGGTCTATGGTGTACTTAAATAAATTTAACCATATTTACCCTTTCTCCCTCTCTGCCCCTTCTGCATTCACTCCCCCTCCTTTCTTCTTCATAACCCCTTCCCCAGCCACCACCAATGACGCCGCTGTCAGGGCTGTCTGCCGCCGCCGCTCCCACTGCCCCTCTACCACTGTCGAAGCCTTGAAGCTTGCAATGGTCACCAAGAAGCCGTTGTTCTTAGCCTCCACCTTCGTCGGTGTCACGGTGGGACGCCAGATCTGAGCGTTTGGAGAGCGCCAGATCTTTACTTTTCCAGATCTGTTGTGCTGCCATCAGATCTGTTGCACTGCCGTTGGTTAGAACACAGGTTTTCTCTCTGCCTCGAGGGGTTACAGTGGTTCTGTGAAGGAGCATGGAGGTGGTTCTGCCACGAACATGTTGTCTTCGTTGTCGTTAGGTTTGAGTGAGAGTGACATTGATGACTATGATTGTGAAAGTGAGGTATATCAACTTGTGTTCATGCTCTTTAAAGTTCTGAGCTTTTTTGGCTTTGGCATTTTGTATATCTCTGTAGCTTTGCGCTGCTTCAATTTGAAAGGTAATGTAAGGGGAAGAAAAAAAAAGTAGCTCCCATATCTTCATATTTTGGTTGGCATGGAGGAAGAGATGTTGTGTGGTTGGGAAGAAGATGAACGGAGGAGGTCGGAGAAGAATCTGACGTAGGAAAAGGGAGATGAGAGAGGAGTGCAAAATGTAAATTGAAGGATGAGTGAGGGGTAAAATTATAAATATAATTAGCTACACTTTTGGAAAAAGTGTTTAGCCACATTTGAAAAGTGGGCCACAAATGCATCATTCATCCAAACTATCAAAGGTGGAACTTAGAACCTGCCAGGGAAAAAAGAGTAGAACCTAAGAAAAAGATGATAGAATTTTTCCTGAGATGGTTTGGCTATGCAAGAAGACCAATGGAGGCCTGAATAAAAAGAGTTCTTTGCATAATGCCTCTTTCTGTCAATTTTTTAAAGGATTATCTCTGTTGGAACTTCCATTTCATTCAGAACTTGAATGATAGGGAGGCTTATGAACTAGAGTTCCTTCTTCCTTTACATAATGCTAGTCATCTTCCCCATAGCCCTGACACAAAAACTTGGATTCCTGATTCTTCTGGTGTCTTCTGTGATAAAACTTATTTTCAATTCATGACTTCCTCTCCTAACAGAGAAATATTTCTATTGGATAAACCCATTTAGAAATCTAAATCCCCCTTGAAGGTTAAATCTTTTGTTTGGATTGCTGCTCTTAATAGGATTAACACTATTGATGTGATCTGGAAGCGCAAGTCTCTCACTGCTTTATTCCCTAATATGTGTATAATGTGTGGTTTTAAATTCTGAACTGGGGGCTCGTCTCTTTCTGCATTGCCCAATGGCGGGATGTTTTTGGTCAGGCTTTTTAGTGTCTTTGGAGAGTTGTGTTTTCCGTATGGACTTGCATCTGAATTCCTGACTAAACTGAGGTTTCAACTTCCGTAACGAAGCAAAGGTCCTGTGGCAGTCCGTGGTTTTTGCGGTTGTTAGGTGTATTTGGTTGCAATGGAATTCTAGAATTTTCCACAATTCCTTTTCAACTGCTGAACGTTTTGGGATAGAATTAATTTTTGGCATCCCCTTAGTGTTCTGCTCATGGTTTGTTTAGTAGTGTTCCTTCAGCTGATGTTCAAAGGGATTGGTATGCTTTGTTGCTTGGTTTATCCTTCAGAGACTTGGCTGCTTGTATTTTTGTGGGGATGTCTTATCCTCCTTTGTATCATTTTTTGTCTCTTATTAAATAACATTTTGTGACTTTGTGCGCGATCAGGCCTCTCACATATGCTATTTTGCAGGTGAACCATGTTGGTCATTTATTGCTCATAATGTGGATGAAGTTGAGAGATATTTCAAAGAAACTATAGAGAATAGGTAAGCAAAAGCCCCGATTTACTTTGCTGCAGTTTTTCACCCATCAGATATTGATTTTCTTGTGACTTGTCCTAAGGCAGATTGATCTAGGAGGGTTTGGAAAATCTCAAACATTTAACTCACTCAGTAGCTGTTTGTATATGTTGGGCTAAAAGATGCTAGTATTTGGTGTAAGCATAAGATAGGAGCCAAAAAAGATTACCCACAAATGTAGCCATAAATAGATTAGGAGAATAGGAGTTCATTTCTGCTTTCTTGGTCATTTTCTTTCTGACATTCTCAAGTCTCAGCAAACCAGACTCCATTGGTCTTCTCTGATTTTTCTCTCCATTTCTCTCGCAATTCATTTTTTAAGCTTCAATAGATTATCGAGGAAGACCATAATCATTACAGGCAGACCTCCTCAAATGAAATCTTACAAGCACCTTTTATGTGCATTCTAGTATTTGATAGATAAAAACTATTCATGTTTCTTCATGTGATGACTTAATCTTTTGGAGGAGTTAGTTCATGACGTGGTGCTAGAGCTTCTGTGACCAAGTCATTTGGAGTTCATTCCTTGTTTCCCCACTCCATTCTTCTAAAATAAATGTTAAATTTCATTATGATATATAAGGTTTGGCTTCTGCATCGCATAGGGTTTAAGCTTACTGGGCTATTCCATGATGGCCGTGTTACATAAAGCCATTCATGTGCCTTTACTTGATAGCTTAAACTTTCAGTACTGATTGCTCGCAACGATGTTTATACTTGCATTTCTATTTATGAATCTTTACATGTGTCAGAGATATAAGAACTATTCTTGAGCCTTCACCTAATAGCCTTGACTTTATGGAGAGTTGGTCATTGACATAGTATTGAGCCTGGTTGACCAAGTAGTCAAGAATTCAATCCTTGATGGCACTTTCCTTCTAAATTAAGTAGAATTTCGGTACAAGGTGAAATGGTTGTGTATATTGTTTATGCTTCAAGCCTAAAAGAGCTCTTGCATGAGAAGCGTTTTAGAAATATAAAAATCATTTATGAGCCTGCATTTTTTAGTGCTTGATTTTGGGAGATTTGGCCCTTGACAATATGCATCATATTGTGGTTTATGTGTATGTAACTTTGTATGCTGTTGTGTCAGTGTATGCCTGTTTGTATTTATGCATATTTCTTGTCCAGTCTGTTCAAATATCAAGTTCAGCTGGAGAATTCTGAATGCTGTATTAGCTTCATCTGTTGAATATACAGTTTGGTTTTTGGATTTGGATGATCGTTTTTTTATTATTCTAATATATATCTATTAAAAGTAGAAACAGAAGAAATTGCATATATCTCTTCTGATTTTTTTTTCCTCCTTTATTTAGAGATGAGGGAATTGTTCTGAAAGACCTCAGTTCCAAATGGGAACCTAGTGATCGCAGTGGGACGTGGCTAAAGTTGAAGCCTGAGTATATTCAAGCTGGTTCTGATTTGGATGTACTTATCATAGGTATATGATTTATGTTCTTAAATTTATATACATTCTGAAGCAGGTTATTTGACATGGTAATATTGACTTTGTTGGTTTTGACTGTTTATAGGTGGCTACTATGGCTCTGGACGACGTGGAGGAGAGGTTTTGTCATTTTTCCCTAGCGTGCCTTTCTGAAGACTTTTTTTTTCTTTTTTTTTTTTTTAGGTTCTTCAGATGAACTTGTAGGGACATGTTTTTCATATCAGGTTGCTCAATTCTTGGTGGGCCTTGCTGAGCGTCCTTCCCCAAATACACATCCCAAGCGGTATGAATGTTATAGCCTATAACTTTTGGATGTTTGACTGTATCTGGGTGTCATTCTTCTTGCTTTAGGGTCTATTGTTAATAATAATTGAAATCTTCTGAGTCTCTGTGGATAATTCTGATCACATTCTTGGACCTAATGGATTGCATCTAAACTTGGATGAGATTTAATTTTAGCACATACTCTATATTTCTTTTTTATTCTCAAACAAAGATTTTCGAAGAGAGAAAATGGTCAGGTTTAGTTTTATTACGCTCAACTCTGCATTCTTCAATGTTAGCTTTATCAATTAAGAAGGGGAAAGAACCTATTAGTCCTATTTCTTCATTTCCTTGGCTGTTTTTTGTTTTCTACTTTTGCTTAAGAGAAGTCCTTTGTAAGAACTGGTACCAATAGAGAGTATGCGACTGAAATTAAATTGCTGTTTATTAATTCTGCAGAAATTCCAATGGGGAATTTCTGTAACCGTACATAACCAAGTTGGTTGAAAGGAAATGATAAACAAATATTTAAAGGAAATATTCTGGGAATTCAGGATCCCTTGGTCCCCCAATCCACTCTCGGTGCTGGATAACTGAATGCCTTCCCTTTCCCCCATGATCCCCTTATAATTATCAATGGGAGAGAATCAAGGGATTAGCTTATTTTTCTCCTAAAAATCTTCCTTCCTAATTTGTCTTTAACTGATTATTTTTTGCTTTATTCTTTCCCTAATTAAATCCTGATTTTCTCTAACCAATCAGATATTATTCCCTCCTATTTTGCTCCTCTTTCTTGTTTCTTCTGGAATAAAAATATGGAAGGGAATTTATTTTCTTCCCTTTTCGGTTAGCTATTCCAGTTGACTTATCTTCAGCTGTTGGGTATGTAACAATACCCTCTCCTTGAAGTACCACCTTGTCCTCAAGGTGGATGGAAGGGAAAGCCGCCTGAATCTCTGCCGCTGTCTCCTTGTATCTCCAGGTGTGGCATTCCGCCTCCTTCATCTTCCTCTCTTTCCTCATCCCCTAGAATTATAATCTGGTAATATCTCATGGTGCACTTATGATCAGGTCCCCACTTCTCCCCACAACGAAAATAGAGCCCTTTCCACTGCCTCTCTGCCCATTCTTCATTTGAGAGTCGACGCGTACTGCTGTTTCTGGTTGGGACTGATTGTGCTGTGCAGCACTCCCATTCAGATTTGGCCTGGTTCCTGTTTGCTGGTCAGAAAATTTTTGGCTTATGCTGGACCCCATTTCTCCGCGTCCCCCACCTTTGTTCTCATCGGTTTTGGTGAAACCTGCATTTCTTGAAAAAATAGCTCCTATTGGAGCCCCTACGCTTGTTCCGCTGCTTCTAGAAATCCCTTCTGTCCTGCGGCTGCTGGGGTTAATTCCATTTTCCCTCCACGCCTGGTTCCTCCATTCTATCGGCATGGCTTTGTCCATTACGGAGGGTAGGTTATCAAACCTCGCCACCTCTAACTCTGCTTGAATCTCCCTCCTCAAGCCGTTTGCAAAAATGCACATTAGTGCCTCTGTCCCCAGATTCTTTTGAGTTCTTGCTGCTGCCTCGAACTCTTTCCTGTATTGGGCCACGCCTTCTACCTGCTTCACTTCCAATAGTGGGGCCAAGGGATTGAGAGCAACCCCTGGTTGGAACCGCTTGAGTAGGTCTTCCCTAAACCGCCGCCAATTTAGGAACGGGGTATGCTCTTCCCACCATTCCATCCACGTGAGTGCTTCACCCTCCAAGGCCAATGTGACAATATCCATCTTGTCCCTCGGGGCTGTCTGGGTGACTCGGAAATACCTCTCCATTTTTACCAACCAATCACACGCACCCTCTCCTGAAAAAATTGGGACATCCAATTTTCAGTTGGCCTCAAACCGCCTCAGCTCCAGTTCCTCCTCTTCGTTCCTTTCTTCTCCACCTCCGCCTCCTGAACCCTCTCCATCGCCCCTGTTCTCGTCACCATTGTTGCTTCCCGGTGGCTACTGTGGCAGCATGTCCTTAATTTGTCTCAAGAGTTCAAACGTGTTAACCTGAGACTCTTTTACCTCCTCCATCTGTCTCTCCAATGCGTCTAACCTGACCTCCATAGCGGCGGTTTGGAAACCATGCACAGTCCTCCCTAGGATCGGTGCTCTGATACCAGTTGTAAGAACTAGTACCAATAGAGAGTATGCGACTGAAATTAAATTGCTGTTTATTAATTCTGCAGAAATTCCAATGGGGAATTTGTGGAATTTCTGCAACCGTACATAACCAAGCTGGCTGAAAGGAAATGATAAACAAATAATTAAAGGAAATATTCTGGGAATTCAGGATCCCTTGGTCCCCTAATCCACTCTCGGTTCTGGATAACTGAATGCCTTCCCTTTCCCCCATGATCCCCTTATAATTATCAATGGGAGAGAATCAAGGGATTAGCTTATTTTTCTCCTAAAAATCCTCCTTACTTATTTGTCTGTAACTGATTATTTTCTGCTTTATTCTTTCCCTAATTAAATCCTGATTTTCTCTAACCAATCAAATATTATTCCCTCCTATTTTGCTCCTCTTTCTTGTTTCTTCTGGAATAAAAATATGGAAGGGAATTTATTTTCTTCCCTTTTCGGTTAACTATTCCAGCTGACTCATCTTCAGCTGTTGGGTATGTAACATCCTTATTTTCCCTTCTCTTTGTAGTTTTTTCCCCGTATCTTATTAAATCTCTTTTTTTGTGACCCCTCCCCAAGAAAAAGGAAATCCATTGAATGATAACATGGTTTTGGTTTTCTGGGTTTCCGGTCTGAAAGGACTTAATGGATTGTGATAGGACTCCTTAGGGGAAAGTGGGTATTTGAAATTTATATGGCAGGAGAATTAATAGAAAGGGGCCAAATAGTATTGAGTTGGTTAGGGAATGGGAGGAATCAGGTGTGGGGCCCTTAGAAGCTTCCTGTGGCTGCGAGTGATTGATTTGCTGAGGTGGCTGTGAGATTCATGATTGGAGAGAGAAGATCCTGATTCTGCTGAGGGGAGTACTTCTAGGCTGTGAAGAAGGACCTGGTTCTGCTGAGGGGAGTATTTCTAAGATCTGAGAGAGGAGTGAGGCAGGCTTTGGCTAGCTCGGACTTTGGGAGGATGCTGGGCCTCTATATCACCCGTATCATCTTTTTCTTATTGCATTTTCTCTGTATTTCCATCAATCAGTGGGCAGTCTTCCTTGGATTGTTCTGTGAAGCATCAATTAAAGTATCTTTTTCTGTATTTCTTTGGTTCTACTTTCTGTTCTTTATCAGTTTGTTTGAAAACTTGAGTGCTGAGAATAAAAAGATTATGAATATGATGTATTCAGTAGCAACTCTTTATAGTCTTTGATAGTACATCTTGAATACAGTTTCTGCACTGAAAATGACAGTATAAAAAAACATTGCAAAGCCAGTACTTAATTTTTTAAAGTCTAAATTCACTGCCGAAATTTTCAATGCGAAAACATTGCATGATCCTATGTTGTAAATTTGCGTTTTGCTTAACTAGTTTTGGTATGAACTTATTGATACTTGAATCTTTGCTTGTAACCGAAGACATTACCTGGAAAGTAAGTGTACTGTGCATGTGCTATGAATTTGATGAAACATTACAAAGGTTCTTTAGGGTCCATTTTGATTCCTTATTTTTAGAGAACTATGGTACATGTTTTGGGATAAATAGAGATGTAATGGATAAAACTAGCTTGTTTTAATATATTAATGTCACAAACTATCTCTCCCAAAACCTTAAGTTGTTGGGTAGAGGAAAATGAATGATTTTATATCTAAGAGTGTCACCTAACGCAAGAGCCTTTTTGGGCTTGAAGTGCGAAGACTGCACAGACCCATCTACATTGTGCTGAAATTCAACATATTTTATTTAAAAGAATGAGAGTGGGTGTTAGGATTGAACGCTAGAGTCAAACCATTTGGTTATAGAAACTTTGATACCATGTCAAGAATCAGTTTTACCAAAACCATAAGTAGTTGGGTAGAGACAAACGAATGATTTTATATCTTAACATGTACAGAGTAATTTATGGATTATTCCACTAACCAGGTTCTCCTTTATATTGCAGATTTATCTCCTTTTGTAGAGTTGGTACTGGCCTTTCTGATGATGAGCGTGATGCCGTAGTAACCAAACTAAAACCTTACTTCAGGTAAGTTGCAAAGTTGTATATGTTGGCCAATTTCTTTGATGAGGTACAGTTTAGTTTCTTTTCTTTTCTCTTTTTCTTCAAGTTGGTTACTTTTTCTTGTATTGAAGCTCTACGATTTGCATGTTGTTTTTGTCCAAATGATCTTCAAAATTTAGTTTGATTTCTGCTTTCTCTTCTTCTCTCTGTCTCTATCTACTTTAGGAAGTATGAATATCCAAAGAAGGGACCACCAAGTTTTTATCAAGTTACTAATCATTCTAAAGAACGACCTGATGTGTGGGTTGATAGCCCTGAGAAGTAAGTATTTTCACCTTAATGTCTGAAATACATGTTGCTGTTTATCGATGATGATAAAAATTTAACCTTCTCTTCATGCAGATCGATTATTCTGTCTATAACCAGTGATATCCGAACTATAGAATCTGAGGTGTGTCCTTACTTAATACAAATCTAGTGTCTATCTGACACTCAGAATCGCAGTCTCTATAATCTTGTCACAATTTTGATTTGAATGATTTTATTTGCAGGTATTTTCTGCACCTTACAGCCTGAGATTTCCTCGGATTGACAGGGTGAGATATGACAAAGCTTGGTATGAATGCCTCGACGTACAATGTGAGGGAATTGTAAAATAGTTTTTGGTTTCTTCATTGATGATGTTGATGATAGGTTGATTCCTTTCTTTTCCCCCTTTGCAGCATTTATAGAATTGGTGCAATCTAGCAACGGTACTACGCAGAGGGATACAGGCAGCAAGCAGGATAGCAAACCAAGACGAGTAAAGTCCTCTATAAGGGGAGAAAAGAAATTCATGTCCATTGTTCCTTCTCATTTAATTCAGACTGATGTTTCCAGTGTTAAGGGGGGCTCCTTAATGTTTTCAAATATGATGTTTTGTATCCTGGAGAGTGTTGCTTACTACCTATCATCTGTCCTGCTAACTGACCACTAAAATTCTTCTATCTATATTTTGTTTTAGAAATATGCCTTATATCCTCATGTCTTCTATTTTGTGTTGCATTTGCTACCATGTGTTGATTTATGTTTCCGATTCTGCACTCACCCGAATATGCTTGTTGTGTCAAAAGAAAGCAGTTGCTTGTGCAGAAGATGAAATGACTATTCCATCAGACTCCATTGTACTTATGTTGCTAGTAGTAATAGGTCTTTTATTACCATAAAAACAGAAGGAATTAGGGATGTGATAGGTACCCAAACCCCTGGAGAGCCCATCCCCAAAAGCTAGTTGTTAGGGAGGGAGAGCCAAGAGCTTAAATACCCCATCAAGCAGCCCATACTACTCGATGTGGGACTTTGCCCATACAAAGTCCCTATCAGAATGCAATTCTTTCCATTGCAAAAATATTTTATATTCCTTTACCCCTTCATAATTTTTCATGACATGTTTGACATTCTAAGAGAAGAAGAGAAATAATTCATTATTTCAATCATCTTGACTGATTTGAAAATCCTTAAAGATGCTCTTTAATTTTCCTTGACTTGTTTAGACTTTGTTAATGTGCCTCCATCACATTCTCTTGAGTCCTTGCACAAAATGATTGCTGAGAATGGGGGAACTTTCTCGATGAATTTGAATAACTCAGTCACCCATTGTGTTGCGGCAGACAGCAAGGGTTTTCTCTCACTTCCTCTCTCCCTCTTTCTTTGTGTGTGTGTGTGTGTGTGGCATGAGAAGGGCATAGTTTTATGGGCTGAATCTCTAATGCAGTTGTCTTTAGGTTTTAAATTTGAAGCTGCAAAACGTCATGGTGATATCATTCATTATACTTGGGTATTAGATTGCTATGCACAAAAGAAGCTTGTCCACTTACAGCCGAAGTGAGTTTCATGACTGAATATGAACTTATTTGCATCTTGTAAGGCTCTTCTAATTGTATATTGATTTCAATTTTTCCTTTCAAAGGTATTTCCTCTTCCTATCTGAAGTGACGAAGAAAAAGTTACAAGAAGAAATTGATGAGTTCTCAGACTCTTACTACTTGGATCTTGATCTTGGTGACATCAAACAGGTAATGTGATAGCATTAGCTACTAGCTAGTTTCTTTCTTGTCAAATTCAAAAAATGCTGTATCATTTATTATGTATTGGAAGTAGCTAAGTATTCAAGTAACAAACAGAGAATTATGCCATGTTTGGTATATCATATAGGATAAGACTTTATAGTGTAAAACTTGATGCTATAAGGCTTGATAGTATAGTATAAGTTATAGACTATAATGTATATATATTTTCATACTATCTTGCGTTTAGTGTGCTACTTAGGAATATAAATTTACGTTATCCCATCTAATGTTTGTTGTGAGAGTTTTAATTAGCAAAAGTGTCCTTATTCATGAAATGGTTAAAAAATTATTTTCCAATAAATTTTGAAGTGAATGATTGATATTTGTCCAATCTAATAAGAAATACTAATTTTATCACGTCTTATCAGGTTTCATGAGATCTAGTAAGTTTATCATGTAATTATGGGATAAAAATGAGTAGGCTGAACAACTGTATCCCATCATGTCACACCAGATATATGATTAAAAAAGATGACATAGGATAATCTTATACTTCCTAGGCACACAATGTAACAAACAGGGGATTTACTAGTGGGATGATGTTATTGCTGATGCCAAACAGGTTTTACTTAATAGCATTAGCTAGTTTCTTTTGTCAAAATTTGGAAATGTACATGAGGTTGTGCCTTGGTTCAACAGTAAGGTTGCCGTTGCCTTGTCGGAGGGAGGTATCTTATGCTTCACTCTTTTGTCGTAGTGTCTGTTTGCACTTTCATCATTATAAGGACTAGTTTTGTACCCGTGCATAGCACGGAAACTATTTTAGATTTGTTAGATCTTATATTTTATACAAATTATTTGAGCTTTATCTTCTGTATTTTTTAAATGTTAGATTGGAAAGAATGCTAAAATTTAAATTAGGAAAGTTTTAGTGGGGTCAAGTGGAATAGTTTTAATGATATATGAAATTTAAATTAGGAAAAATTTAGTGGAGTTAAGTGTAATATGTTTAGTGAACGGAGATACGTGACTACAAAAGGTACCAGCTATCAGCTCTTTTAGGAAACATCTTACATAGGCTCTTTTAGGAAACATCTTACATAGGAAATGTGAAGAGGAGGAACAATTTCCTTTTTGTGAAAATGGTTCTACATTTTTCAGTTAAGTCAGATGTTAGTCAACACATCCCCCCCCCCCTTTTTAAATTTTAGCATTTGGGTTCCTGTCATTTTTTTGTGTCAGCCAGGAGCAAGTGCTATCTTCTTTTCCTTTTTATGGACCTCTTGCCGTAAGATGGTTGTTTACATCTTAACTAATAACTTCCTCAATATTTAACAATGTCAACTTATGCCATGTTTCAGTAAATTGATTTAACTTTTTCCCCCATGTTTTGCAGCTCTTGAGCAATGTAAATAGGTCAGAAAGTATAAGCACTGTTGATCATTACAGGAAAAAATACTGCCCAAAGTATAAGTGGTCTTTCTTTATTGGATGCTCCATTTACTTCCACAGTGCAATACCATCATTGTAAGATACAGCTATGTGAAATAGAATCCACTTTTTAACATAAGCATCTAATTTTTGCTTCATGGGATTTAAAATTTTGATTATGATCAATCATTTTACCAAGTTTGCTTAGGATCTCCCTGATTATTCAACATTTTCATTCAGGAAAGGTGACTGGGAAGTTCTATTAGGACTTGCTTTGAGAAGATTCAAACTTGAAGTTCTCATGGGTGGTGGGAAAGTTACCAATGATCTTACTCATGCAACCCATTTGGTGGTGTTGTCAACGCCAGGATATGATACTGAATGTGAAGAAATAAAGAAAAGGTGAGTGATTCCTCTATTGGAACTTGTCATGTAAAGTGTATGCACAACCAGAAGAAATGCTGTATAGCTCTGTTGGGAAGAAGATGCCAGTATGATATCAGCCCCTCGTCTGTATATTATTCACAAGAAGAAATGAGTATTTGAGAGACTTAGCTACTCTCCCAATTCTAAGTCCTTTCCAATTCTGAGATGCCCCCCTTAGTACTCCTCCCTTTGCCTATATAGCTCTTTTCACCTTCCCACCTATTCAGAATGTTTCTCTCTCCTGTCTAGCCTTGCCTAGCTGGAAAGTTTAGTTACAAAATCCCTCACCCATGCCTTTACCACATGCCCCACATATATCAGCCACTAGGGGAATTAATAACAGCATTAGCAACAATATTAGGGGACGTAACAGAATGATAATGATTTGTTTTTATGTTACTTATTCATTTCCTCAAAAATTCCTGACCCTCCACCCTCATTTTTTCCTTTCCTTTTTGGGTGGGGGACTTCGACTATGCAGTTTTACTTTGCTAGAAAGAAGATTTCTCCATGGCAAGAGGTTGCATATAGTTAAATCCCAGTGGTTTGAAGATTGTCTGGACAGTAACAAAATATTACCAGGAGAAAGTTATAGCTTGAGGCCCAGTGTAATAGAAGAGTTGACTGCTGAAAATTGGTAAGTTCATGCATGAAAAACATATTCAAACTGTAACATTTTGCGGATGACAAGCTTGGAAGTTTTTGTGAAACAATTGCTATAATGTTGTCACTGTCTTGGTGATGTCTTCTTATTGTAGATGGTCATTTGGTTCTGAACTAGTAAAAGTACTCTTGAAGCTTAATTCATGTTATGTTTATTCCATTAGCACATACATTTATTTTGTAATGATAGTAAATGGGGAGAATGAATGCATATTGCAATGGGGCATGCTAGGGTTAACTATGTCATATGTATGGAAATCACATAGAAAGATCCACAGCTAATCTGTGATAAGCATTACATACTAGACTACCTAAAGACATTATCAGTAGGCCATGGAGTTGACTATTTGAAACATCAATAAAATATGTTCTTTGAAAACTGTAAATAAGTTTTTCAAACATTTAGACCTTCATTTTTCACTGAAATTTGTGGTAAATTTTGAGGTATTGGTATGAAACCGGCCTCTTCAAACCATAATTATGGGTTTGCTAATTGTTTTAGCCTGAGCTAAACCAATCTGTTGACAATTTTTGACCGTTTTGACCTGCATTGCTATAAGGCTAACGAAATGAAACCACTGAATTTGGCAAAACTGCATTAGTTTTGCCAAGGTTATTAGTCTGATCTCTGCTGTTTGTTAAATCTTCTAGTTTGTTCTCTTAGCGTTGTAATATACCTCTTTCTGCTAACAAGACTGATGTGGTAGCCCTCTGATGTTTGAAATGATACATCAGGCAAAATATGCAACTTCAATTGCATTAGATTGGTCAAGTTGATGTCGCATTGCCATGCTCGTCTTCCACGTATTCCGTTATATGTAATGGTTTCTTGATATCTGTTTTAGTGAACATGACTTGGCATTGGAGACTCAATTGGGCGGAGATAATGTAGAAGACCAAAACGTATCAGTCCCTGACAAGGAAAGTAAACTGATAAGTGCAAAAGCTGCTCATGAAGACAGCATGGTCTTGGCGTCCCAAGAGAAGGGTGGCCAGAGGAAAAGAGGAAGACCTGCAGGTAGAGGTATTAAGAAAGCTAAAACAGCTGCCAACCAGGCTTCAAGAGCACGACCACGCGTTGTGAGAAAGCGTCCTAAAATAAGCGAGTATGAATCAGATGAAAGTGATTCTCGTGACAAAATGCCATGTGAGCCGGAGACCAATGCAAGAGAAGCAAGTCTTGATCTTTACAAGAAACATTCAGAAACACAGGAGACACAGAAACATTCTAATGTCCCAGTTACTGAAACAGCAGAAAGTTCTGACCGGAACAAGGCATTGCAAGAAGATTCGAAGAATTGTGAACATGAAAGTGTGTTTGTAACCGATGTAGAAATGACTGATAGGCACCATTACCAAAGCAGTCAAGTGACCGATAAACTCGAAACTTCGACTGATCCGCTGCAGGCCTTGATGTTCGGCATGATTCCTGGCCTTGCCCCGAAGAAAGTCGAGGAGACTAAGAATCGCGATGTTGGAGAAGAGAAGAAGCCAGCAGAAGTCACAAATAAAGAAGCAGAGCCTGCAACTACAAAGAAAAAGAAAGTTAGCTACAAGGAAGTTGCCAATGAGCTGCTGAAGGATTGGTAGAGTATCGTCTCTATCTTTGTGTGTGTGTGTGTGTATATATATGCGCCAAAAGTTTCTTGTCATTAGCTTTTATTCAAATCTTGCACGGTAGTGGGAATTTTCTGTACAAGAGAGAGTTTATTTATATGAAGCATTTCGTTTTGATTTGCAATCAATTTCCTTTTTCTTTACATAATAACAACTAGCGAATCAAGTATGTTTGACGGTTATTTTATATTATATTATATTTTTTTAATGTGGTTCCTTGTCTTTAACTCTTTCTTTTCAATTTGACTTGCCTTACGAACTCTCTACCAATATGATTTAAAGCCATTTTTTGTATACAAAACTAATAAAAAACATCGGCATATGTATAGATGGCATCATTTTTGCAGTGTCGGCATTATTTTTCTAGATATAAAGTCGCGATTAGCTTTATATTGATTTAAAAAATCGAGTATGAAGTATTCTATTCATCAATCAGAATTACACTTGGGTTATGTTATTTCTTTTTTGACTAAAAAAATGTTAATCCATTTTAAGGCGGATCATTTTTGAGCCGGCCTGAGTTATTAAAATTGTTAATAGTTAAATAGTCATATAATTCACCTCTTTCTACCTCCCGTTCTCAGTTTTCTTGGGAAGCCCCATTTTCTATCCTCCTTTCCATCCCCACCCTCTTCCCCCTGTTGCCACAGATCTCTTGAGTGACATTCTCCTCGAAGATGTCACACCCCCAAGTTATCCTTGCAAAATTGATAGGAAAGATCATAAGCTCAAAATCGTTGCATAGAGGAGCAGTAAAGAACATCCTGGCCAAAACCTGGGGAGATCCTAAAGGTCTTTTTATCACGGACCGGGGCCCCAACACCTTCATGTTCCAATTTTGCTGATGAAGAAAACCCCCCACAAGGATACTGAAACATGGCCCCAGAATAGCAGAGCTTGTTCCCCACACCACATCCGATAATCTTTTCGCTATTGCCAGCTATCATCGAGAGGCTTTTGAAGCGTCTAGGATAAAATGGAATGCCCACCATGCAAGCAATTCTCCTGTAACCCAGGAATGCTAATATCAGGGTTTTGGCCCACCAAACACGCAAGGCCCCAATTGGATCAAACTAATTGAGAAATGTAAGAACAAAGAAAAAGTTCAAGAAGATTATGGAGAAAGTAATGAGCATGGTGAAGAGCTAATGGAAATAAGTGGCAATCAAGTGCAATAGTCCAATAGGATTAAACTCTTGAATTCTTGGCAGGGGTGAAATTGGGTCACTTTGGGAGGGGAATGTCTCCAAACCAAACCAATCACCTCTTTGTTCAATTTTTGTCATTTATTTTACCAAACTCAACCAAACCAGCCCGAGGATAATCAAGTTGGTTCAATTTGGTTCTTAGTTTTACTCGTAAATACATAATTTTTTTAAATATAAAAAATATAAAAATATATATTATAAAATCACAAAAACTATAATTACTACTAAAGCACGATCCATAATTGACAATAACATCCATATTTAACATATCTTATCTCATGTCTCATGACACAATAACATAATCCTTAAATCAATAGAAAGAAAAGCAAAATACAAGTTGTGGTTAGCTCCAGATTGTGGGTCCAAAAATTAAAAAATCAAGAACTGACTCATTAATGGTAGATTTTTTTGACCCAATTACTTGAATCAAACCGAACCAAATAGGTTTGTTTGGTTTAGTTTTACTGAGTTCGACCAGTTGACCTATTCTACTTTCACCCCTTACCTTTTAGTCATAATTCTAATATCATATCAAGAACTATATTATTTTGCCCTTGGTATATTCTGCGTATGAGTCCTTAGTAATTGGGCTCAATCATTTTGTCATTGGTTGATAAATGGTTCAAACATCTTGGTCTACCCTTGTTATGTTCTCACGTATGAGTTCTTGGTAATTGGGCACAATCATTTTGGGAGAGATGATTCTTAACATAGTATCAAAGCATCTATGATCAAAAGGTCAAGAGTTCAACCCTTAGTGACCCCATTTCTTAATATTGCCCATGCTTCAAGTTAAAAGAGTTTTGTGTGAGGGGGTGATTCAATTGTTTTTACCCAACAATTTAAACTTTTGGAAGAGATAGTTGTTGAGATGGTTTTAGAGCCTCTATGACCTAGTGATCTTAAAATGTCAAATTTTAGCACAATGTATAAAAAGTCTACTTGTGAAATGTATGCACTTCACGCCCAATAGGCTCTATATGTGAGGGAGAATGTCAAATATAAATCAGTTGATTTCCTCTTCCCAACAACTTAAGCTTTCAGGAGAGATGAATCTTGAGATCCACATCGCTTAGAGATATGAATCTTGAGATCCACGTCACTTAGATAGCTAGATAGCCTTTGTAAGATCAAGGCAACAATCCCATTGAGCTAACACTACAAGAAAACATCTCATTACTGTCGAAAAATTTCACGTTTACCGTCAGCTTTTGATGTTACCGTCGGTTAGATGTCCAACGGTAAAGTGCTCGATGGTAATTTCTGCCAGAATAAATCAACGAAAACCGGTTCACGTCTGATTACATTTGAATCGATTTACCGTTGGCCAAGACCGACGGTAAATATATTAATATTTTATCATTTGTCGTCGATATTAACTGACGGTAATAATTAAATATTAAAAAAATTAATTAAAATTTAATTATTTATTTACATAATAAATTGTATAATTATATTAATAAATATGTAATTTAATAAATTATAAAATTTAATTTAATTGTACAAGACAATAATAGTAATAACAAAAAAAAATTCATATTTAAAATTTTCAAATTATTTCCCTCTGCACATTTTTTCAAGCAATTAATTTCAACAATTCTAAAATCAGGCAGCCACAACAACATAAAAAATGTCAAAAGATAAACACAACCACAATACCTCTTCTTCTCTTAAACTTGACCTGATACCTCTAAGTAGGCCTTGGAATTTTGAGCCTTGATAAATTCCTTCATTACCAATTGGGGAAAAAAAGTTATAGAAGTTGTCTTAAAAGCGTATGAAATAACAACACATCAGGTTAAAAACTCATTCATTATAAGCTACCGAACACACAAAATATCAGAACACAATATCACACTCTACCAAAAAAATCGAAACTTTTCCTTCCACATAAATTACACAGTAACCTCAACGCACAGAAATAACAAATCTAAGAAATTGAAAAAGCATAAGAAAAATTATTCATACAACAAAAGATTTAACAATATAAACCCTAGTATGTGCTCAGCACAAACCCTAATCCCACCTATTTGGCCAAATCGAACTCAAAATGCTCCAAATTTTCGAATGAAAAAACACAACACAATAAAATACAATAGACTTTCGAGACTTTAGATATATGCGTAGAAAATGAGACATGAATTGAAGGGAAAAGGCCGAAGAAACTCAGAGATGGAGAAAAGTCACCATTTGGTAGTGGCGGCGGCAACAATGAGGCAGTGGCGGTGGTGGCAACAACAAGGTGGTAGTAAAGAGGCAGTGGCATCAAGGAGTGGAAGTTGGTGGAGGAGGAGGTGTAGGTGGTGGAAGAGGAGGTAGTAAAGGTTGACAGGGGTGGGGATTGTAGAGGACGATGATGGCGCGATGGAGGTGATGGAAGTTGCCGAAAGTGGTGGCAGTGGTGGTGGTGAGGGAAGAGAAGGGAGAAAGGGAAGGGAGGAAGAAAAAGAAGAAGGGAGAAGAAAATGGGAAGAAGAGAAAGGAAATTCGCTTAACTGTTCGGGTATGAGACATTACCATCGAACATGACCGACGGTAAGTGTCTAGTCCGATGGTAATAGCGATGTATAAAACACAACGTTTTATTAAAACTATTACCGTCAGACATGTTTGACGGTAACCGAGTATCCCAAAACGCTGCGTTTTACATTCGAAGCTTACAGTCGGTTCATGAAAACTATCCGACAGTAACCAAAAAAGTGGCGCCAAATTTTGGAGCCAAAACATTTATGTTATCGTATGCTTAACCATCACTGATGGTAGCCATTTTACCAAACGCAACATTCCATGGTGAATACCAAACGCGGCGTTTAGGACGTACCGTACCATCGGATATGTCTGACGGTAATACCCTATACCCTAAACCTAATGACACTATGCAAAACATGTCGTTTATGTCGTACCTTACCGTCGGATACATTCGATGGTAATACCCTATACACTAAATCCAATGACACTATGCAAAACGCGTCGTTTAGGACGTACCTTACCGTCAGATATGTCCGACGGTAATGTTTTTTTTTTTAAAAACAAACCTCACATTTTTATCGTCAGTAAAGACCGATGGTAAGTTTTTCGCGCCCTTTTCTACGAACATTTATCGTCGGCTCTTGTGTGGTAACCTGATGCCTCTACCTCGGTTCTTTATGAGCGAACCGGTTACCGTCAGAGGTATTTTCGTTATCCGACTGTAATGTCGTCGGCCTCTGGTCCAACGATAATGACTCGACGGTAATAGAATGCTTTCTTGTAGTGTAACTAATTTTTTGGGATCGAGTTAGATCACTTAATTATTTAAAGTGATATCAGAGCTACTATGACCAAGTAGTCATGAATCTAAGTTTTGTCGCCCTCATGTTATAACAAATATGTCAAAATTTGAAGATAAGGTATAAAAAGTTTGCCAATGTGATGTCCACGCTTCACGCCCAATAAGCTCATGCATATATGAGGGGCATGTTAAATATAAAATTATTTAATTGTCTTTACTCAACACTTTTGAAGAAAAAATGGTTTTCGGGAGAAAATAGATACCCACTAACACATGAGGCCCTTTTTTATTATGTAATTGCAATAACACTCGGATAGGCTGTGAGAAACATTAAGTGGGGAGAACAAAGAGGGTAGAGAAGCCAAGTAGCACTCAATGACAAGAAACTCCTATTAAGACCAGAAATCAAGCCACGGTTCCGTAACCTTATATACTCAAATTAAGACTAGTGACCCCAAAATGAGAACCCCCAAGTTATAATTTTTCTCCATCAGATGCTCATAGGACTCAAAGGATCATTAAGAGCTGCAATTGCTGTTTGGATCTTTATCTGCAAAAGATCTTTCTCTTCTTCATCTGCCTGAAAAACACAGACACAAAGCAAAGCAACACAAAACAAAACGCAATTGTTAGTAATGTTTATCTATGTATACCTAGTACCTCTTACATTGTTGTTAGTTGCATTTGAAAAGTCTTTGTTCTGCATACATCGTGAATATGAGACCACGTTTATCAATCAACATCTGGTAAAAGAGCGAAGACCCAAAATAAAAATATAAAGTACATCAGCTTTCAATTTCTAGATATCTGCATCCAGAAGCTACCCACTTGCATTGGATTTAATTTTTGTTATTATTAATAATTAATCCAATTAAGACTATTCTATCCTTCGACTATAAACATTTTTTTGGGGGCTCGAGTAGAAAATAATTTCTGTTTGATGTGACCACTGTCTATTCGTAATGATCTGTTCCCTCCGTCCAAATTTTTTTTTCTCAAATAAAATTTTATTTAAAATTAATTGGCATTAAATTAAGTTAAAGAAATATTAAATATATTTTTATTATTTAAATTCTTGTTATTTCTTATTTTTTATAACACTTAATAATTATAACAATTATTATTTAAAATTAATTTTATCTATACATGATTTATATTTTTTCTATTTTAATATTAATTAAATAATTTTTTAAACCATGTGTTTTTGGACCGAGAGAGTTTGGTTTTGGGTTTATGTGACTCTTTAAAAACCTTCATTATAATTATCTTTTTATTTAAAATTTTGTTAATCAAAATGTCTTAAAAGCATTAGTTAAAGTAGTTAAAATAAAAAAAATTTAAGTTGATTAAATAATTAATGTCATTAAAAACATATAATTCTTACAATTTTTTAATGCAAAATTATCATATTTGTTTTCTTATCAAGTGCCCTGCCATAACAAATATCTTTTATTTATATACAATTCTTTATGTGCACGTCACACAGGAAAGCTAGAGTTTTGTAGTGCTTAGATAAATAATGGAACTAGCTAGCTTATTAATTATTTATGCTCTTGGAGCATGTTTGGACACGTTTACAGATCTGTATATAATGAAGGATCGTTTGAAGCGCTAAATCGATTAAAGTAATCCTTGACCAAGAAACAGCCACGTCAAGCTCGATATATTTTTAATTAAAAAAAATTCACCTTCCCTCTTTTTTTCCCGATAACTTAAAAAAAATGCTGAATTCCCAAAATAAAGAAAAGCATTTAGGAGACACATTTCAACAAAAAAAATTTCCATGCAAACGGCCAAGAATTAAACTTCTGATTAAATGCTTAAAAAATTCAATCATTTATCAATTATGTTACGCTTTGTTGGTAGACACATTTCAACTATAGTATGAAAAATGATATTAATTTGAACCCTTCGTATGATGGGATATATACCCAACACTTCGTCTCACATTTTCTCTTTTTATTATTTTGTAACCTTCTTTATTTTGTTTTAACATTTTTTTCCTTTCATTGTCCTTAGTTTTTAGCATTTAAGGACAAGGTTATCAAATTTGCGAGTTTACCTAAACTTGTGTAATATAGGTAAACTCGAATCATAAACTCAACTCGTAAACTCATAAGAGTTTACTTAATATAAAAATATTAATAAAAAATATTTATAATATGTCAATATAATATATTAAAATTATAGTAAAGCAAAATATAAGTCACAATTTCATTTCTAAGTTATAACTAAGCTAACATAAGTCATAAAGTAAAACAAAAAAATTCAAATCACATAAAAATAACATATCAAAACTTTATAATGTTATAAATCAATCTAACATAAGTCAAAATATCAAGATATTTTATTTAGAAATCTTAATTAAGAGTGATCTTTAAGAAATATTATGTTTTGAGACTTGAAAGGCTAAATTTTAACTAAAATAGTGAACTTGGTAGTTTATCCCAAGTTTATGAGAGTTTATTTGAATTCATTTGAGTTCACCCGAATTTGCTCAGGTTTGAGTTACTAAGCGAGTTAAATCGATTTTGAGACCTAAATTTGTCAACTTGTAAGAGTTTAAGAATTAACTCAAGAGTTTAATAATAATGTTTAAGTGCGTATAGAGTTTTAGGGTTGAATTACCATTACTCGTTTTATATATTAGAATTATTCATTTGAAAGTTATTATTCCGATGCATTTTTATCTTAAGCATAATCTTTATGTATGTTAAAAGTTATTATTTTTGAAAGAATTAAAACTAAAAAAATCAATTTTAGTAAAATTAAAGTTGAAAGAACTAATTTTTGTTTAAAAATGATATTTTTAAAAATAAAATTAAAATAATGATTTTTATTTAAATATGATTAAGGTTATGGTATGTTTTAAAACAATTGTAAGAGTAATATGGAAATAAAATTTCAGTTAGAAAAAAATAGAAAGAAAAGTATGTTTTATGTGATGTGAGCAAAATTAATTCAAGCCTCTAAAAGCTATTTTGCTAGCAAGTAAATAAATCCAAAACACACCTCTAGAAAAAGAAGGCGAAATTAATTTCACAACCTAACTATGCAATTAGCATCACACAAACTTAAAATATTAAACAAAATTACATGAACAAGCTTTTCATCAATAGAAGAACCATTATACATTAATGGCCAGTAGGGATGCACGTGTATATGTATAGAGTAGGAACAGTTTTAAATTATTATTATTATTATTTTATTATAAGTGAGTTAAAAGATGGTGGATAGTGAGGAGTAGGGAGTAAGTAAGGGATAATGAGTGATATATAATAGATAGTGGAAAGTAGGTAATAAATAATGAAATGTATGTTAATGTCTTTCTTATTAATAATAATAATAATAATAATAATAATAATATTATTATTATTATTATGTGAGCATAAATAAAAATAAATAAATATGAAAAAAAATTAGACAAAAAAAGCAGTTTTTTATTTACTAATCCAACATGAATATAACGTTT
The DNA here is from genome assembly GCA_003254905.1 of Nissolia schottii. Taxonomy (NCBI): domain Eukaryota; kingdom Viridiplantae; phylum Streptophyta; class Magnoliopsida; order Fabales; family Fabaceae; genus Nissolia; species Nissolia schottii. Next base: position 68,964 of record QANU01029406.1, read on the forward strand.
ATCTTTTATATCCTTTGAATATTTGACTTTCCATTAAATATCAACATCAAAACACGTTGATCTGTTTGGCTAATAAGAAAATTTCTTGGCGTGATGTCACGGCAATCCCTCTTTTCTCCTAATTCAGACGACAAACGACAAAAACTGCGTGACAACCGAGCATAGTTGATTTGTTAGTTAAACTTTTAACTAATGAGACTAAATTTTTGTTTTCTGAAACTAAAATTGAGGGAAGAGTGAGGGTAAGAAAGCTTTATAGCATCTACCAATCATATATTCTTACGTTTGATTTGCAATCTATTATTTTAAAGTACTCACATGCAACACATTAAATGACAAAATCTCTCTATACCATTATCGCACCAAAATCAAATTCTTAATTTAACCATATTTTACGTCGATCCAACTCTTTATATAATAATGATGTGTTGTCGGTGTAAACTAATTTTATATTTTATATTACCATAAAATTATATGTTATTATATTTGTAATTTTTGAGTTAGTTAGTAGATGTACAAGAGTCTGCCAATTTTTTGCTGATCTCATCAGCAATTACATGATTACGTCAGTCACGTGATTCAACGTGAAAACTGTGTATTCTATAGGACGAATATGCCACAAAATTTTGCATCAAGGAATTTTATTTTGGGCGTGTGTGGACGTGGCGGAAGGTTCGGATACTATATAGGCTGCGGCCACAGTTAACCACAACACAAATGAGAAAAATAACAAGAACGTGCGCGAAAGTGAAGCGGCGTGACGCATATATGGTGAAGAGACACGCCCGCACGCACACCTTCAGAAGAAGAAGAAGAAGAAGAATAAACGGAAAGGAATGAGAAACACGTTTTCAAATCTTTTGGTCTTTATTCTATTACTACGGCTTACTTTATTGCAACAGGCTACAAATGTATGTACTTTCAACAAGGGAAGGGGACTGTGTGGTGTGATGTGAAGTGAACGACCGTATATAGGTTTAGGGACCCAAAAACTAAAACGGGGAGAGGAAGGGAGGAGGAATTTTAGGGTTTGAGGGACATTGGCCATTACATAATTCATTAGAATTTTTCCCCCATTTTTTAATTGAAAAATAGTAATAAAACAAAACTACATGTGGAGTTATTTTATAAATTTTTTTTACATTCGCTATGTAATTAAGACTTGGGGCGGGATCCCCGCAAGGCTGTGCAGTGGTCCATGTCCTTCGTCAAATTTTTGTTTTTTGGGCGGGGGGGGGGGGG
>QANU01029406.1:70541-91930 GCA_003254905.1 Nissolia schottii
ATACATCGTTTTGTCATGGGTATTTTTTAAAAATATATTGTAATCCCAAGAAAGTTGCTAAGAGTTCAATTTGCAACCAAACGCTTTCAAAATATATTCTTGATAAAGCTTTAGGCTTACTTGGGCATTGGGTCGGTTTGTGCCTAAAATTTGACCCGATCAAAATATTAGGCCGAGTGCGAGCAACCTCAAGTCCATCCTAACCCGACCACGAACACCCCCCCTAACATATATTTGGTTGGTTCAAGATATAAACCGTATTTATTTCTTATTAACGTTAAATTTGATGTATCTTTTTTTTCAATTTGTAAGTGTCATTAGACTTTTCTACGAATATATTTTTTTTCTCGTCAGAAGAACAAAAATATGTATTAACCGTGATAAAAATTGAAATCAAGCGAAATAATTCTTGAATTGGGTATGGATGGCAAAAAAAAAGGTTATGTTTCATTTCTAAATTAATTGTAAAATTTTAGAAAAATAAATAATAATTCAGTGAAAAAAGTTATATAATAATAACCGCTTTATTCCTTCATGTTAAAAGATTCCAAAATAACGAGAATATATTCACTCAAAATGAAAAAAAGAAAAAGAGAAAAAAAAAATTCTATTTCCGGTCTTTTTCTTTCAAGATCTCTATTCTAACACACCTTTAAACTTTCAAGGCTCAGAAAGGAACGACTTCAACTACTGACGTCTAGAATGGATAATATATTTTAAGTCTAAAATTTAAGTTTCATTATAATCTACTACATATACGAGGGATTCTAAAAAAAACTAGCATGGTGTTCAAATTCTTTTTTTCCACAAATAATCTCAGTAATTTTTAAATAATCATGGCAGTTTTTATTTTTTATTTTTAAGAAATGAGTTCAAATTTTGAATAACTTAATAACTACTTCTGCTCACCAATACATTTTTTTATTATTAAATTATGGTTTTTTATGAAATATTAAATTATGTTTTAGTTATATTAATAATAGAATATTTATTAAATAAAAAATGTTGTTTGACAGACACAACAATAATTTAATACTTGAACAGTGCTTGTTAAAGTTCACTAATAAATAAAAAATGAATAAACACAACTTTTTTTTTATTGTTACTTCTCCGAAACTCTTACTTTGACGTATAATAAAATAAAATTATTGAAGATCATCTCACACAAGAATCAAGATCCGAATATATAACAGACATATAATCAAAATTGGGTCCCATGTTGATGTGGAAGGACAGAGGAAGTGACCCCAAAACCGGACAAAGGAAATTAGCCTAAACTTGGATTTCATAGAGTTCTATTCTTTTCCTCAAATTTGGATTTCCTATAGTTTATCATCTGTAGGGTAGTTAGAAAAAAGAAAGAATTAGTTTATCTTTTTTTACTGTTATTGGAGGGGATTTAAAAAAATGCTACTTTGACACCAAAAGTGTAGCTACTCAGTCATTTCTTTTATAAACATCATGTGACCTACACTTACATAAATTAATGAGTGCGAGCTTATAATGTTAGTGAGAAAAATGGTTGGGTAACTATATCAAATGTGATGTCAAAATAACACTATAGAAACTCAAATCCATTCTCATCAATTGGCTTTACTTGGACATTATTGATTATTAAATTATTGCAATGATTGCTCTTAAAAAATTTGTTACCATCATGGGTGTTCCACCCCTCCACTTTCGTTAAAGTGCTCCATTACTTTTGAAGCACGCAGGCCCTCTAATTCTTGCTGTAATACTATTTTCATTTTATTATTTAAATATTACTTGGTGTAAAGTTTTGCTCATTTTCTAATTAATGGAGGGAAGACTAAGCCTAGGTCTTCTCCATACCTACCAAGCAAATTAAATGGGGGAATACAATGAGGAAAGGAGTCACAAGGAAAAATCTAATTTTTGTACGACCAGGTTATATAATAAATGATATTTTATTTATAATCGACAAATTTTCCATTTTAAGAAGTTAAGTGAAATTTATTATATAATTTAAAATATATTTAACGCGACACTCAAAAGTGAGAGTAAGTGAGAAGGAGATGGAAAGAGAAAAGAGAGAGTTGAGCTGTGACCTCGATGAAGACTGTCTTCAAAAGCCTGCCAGAGAAGGAAGAGATGTTAACAGTGATGATCTTGAGCTTCAAAGATTCGAACACCTCACAAAGTTTGACCATTGTGTCAGTGCTCTTACTGCATGTCAAGCTCACCACAACCGTCCTCTCTCCCATGTATGTAACCCTCAGCTGCACTCCACCGCGCCATTCAATTCATTAGCACTCACAATTTTACTAACTAATTCAGATCAATAATACAAGTTCAAAGAGAGGGCTTTTTTCTTTTTAATTTTAAAAAGGATTAAACCCCAATTTGGTTCTTGTCCAAATCGGAGGGACAAATTATTGGTCTTCGTTATTAAAATTATAAGATAATTTCGCCTCCTCTGAGCATTTTCGAAAAATTTGTAGGGTAAATTGATCTTTTACTAGGTATAAAATAGTTTAAATTAGCTTTTAATAAAACCACTAATAAAACGAATAATTCCATCGGAATGCTAAATATACACTCACCTGTGATATTTTTTTAGTGGTGAAATATCACAAGATATATATATATTTTATAATAGAAATATTAACGTGCGTTGTTAAAGAAACTAACTGATCCTGTATTATTTTGAGAGGGGGACCCACTTAAAGTTTTGTCTTAAAATAATAGTATCAATAGCCCCACATCAATATTATTTATATATATATATATATATCAAATATCAATAATACAAGAGAGAGAAAGACAATAGACATTGGAAATTCAGTTAATTTAGGATGTGATGCTACCAGGTTATTGCCAGAAATATTGTTTAAAGTTTAAAAAAAATTCATATAAGGTGATTGGACACGTAAAATAAACTAAAAGTCACTGATGATTAATTTAGCTTTTAAAAAATCATGACTCATCATTTTGACTAATTTTGTTCTTGACAACATAGTATTTTCCTATTTGAATTACCTCAAGGACCTCAATGGGGGAGTTTCTGGAACCCACAGAATCACATGGCCGCTGGTCTGTTCTCTTCTTCTTGGACCTCAGCAACATGGGCAGCTCCTGCTCGAAGTCATACCCTGGATTCTTCATCAGCATCCCACTCTCGAGCTCCGTTATCTCAGCTTGTATGATCCTCTCTTGCTCGTGCAATTGCTGTATGTACTCAATTGCATCCTTAATAATCGAAGCCTTATCCATCTGAGAGAATATCATACATGTCATAAAATCCAGTTAGAAACTCAAATATGCCTCCCACCGTTCCTTTTATTTCGCCTTATTTTTTTATTTATAGCTTAATAAAAATAATTTTACATTTAAAAGAATTATTAAAATATAAAATCATTTAATGTTTTTCCCTATAGTGGCTTAATCATTTCACGTCCATTTCAAAACAACATAGATGATTCAAGTCAAAAGAAAGGGCGTTAAAATCATATTAACATGATGACAGCATTACAAGAACTTCTAGCTCTAACTTCAGGCCACTGCACTGCAGCTCGTGTAACCCATGGAATATTTTTTTTTAATTTTTTTTTATTGAAAAAAGAGGTAAGTAAATTAAAATAATGGGCGCACCAAATGTGCAGCACTAATCAATTAATTATATTAATGAATTACCACCAAAAAAGAAGTGGGTGTGGGTGCTTAATTAGCTTATTAATGCTTGCTTACCTTGCTAATGTTGGGGACCACCGATCTAAGTGCGAAGAGCCTTTCATTGAGCTTCTTCCTCCTATTCCTCTCGGAGACAATGTTCTTCGATGCCGCCGATGAAGCCGCACCGTCCGGGGAGCTCGAATCATAGTACCCCGATAACGCCTCATCCAATCCCCAACTGCGCCCCCCGAAAATTAATCAATCAATTAACACCCACCCTTGATGTCAATTAATTAATCAATCCCTACCATATGTAGCATTTATATGGTTGGGGGAAATTAATTAATTGACTAACTTTGGAGTATGATTAATGAATTGATGAGTAAATTAAGTACTCTTACCTGTCAAGCTCTTGGGTTTGGAGGAACATGTTGGTCTCCCAATAATGCTTGTACTCCTCACCAATGTTCTCCATGTGGGTTAAGGTTGGGGGAGACAAAACACTGAGATATGGGTATGAGAGAGGGACAGAGAAGAACAGAGAGAGTATGGTGCTGTCTCGAAGCCAATTAAGGAGGTTTTATTTTTGTGTCTTATTTGGCTCTTTTTTTTCCCCTTATGGAGGGATGACTCTTGGAGTTATATATATAGTGGGGGTTGAGGGTTGGGTATGAAATTCAATCACGTGCTAAGATAATTAAAATAGTGGGGCGTGTTTTTGTCTTGTGTGTAGTCGCCAATGGTCTAGACCCTGCTGCGGGAATTTGATGTTCACTGCTCCTTAGAAATATCAATACCGTCCTAATAATGTGGTCTGTGATAGAGCTGGTCATGGATCGGGTTCACCTGCGAAACCTGGCAAAACCATCCGATCTAACCTATATGAGTCGAGTCAGGTTGGACGGCGGGTCGGTAGGTCAGATGACCCCAAAAAAACGCGCAGCGCACTGGCGGGGTTGGCGAATTTGAATTTTTTGAATCCGCCAAACCTGACCCACCCGATTAGCTGCTTATATATTTATATATTGTTATATATTAAATATTTTTAACCCTGAAATAAAAGTTCCCAACCCTAAAAATTAAAAACAAACAATCTTAAACTCATTCATCTCTCATCTCGACTCCCTCCCTCTCTCTGGAGTCTCTCTGTCGCTGCTATGCCTGACCAACTCTCCCCTCCCTCACACCGGCCACTGTCGCCGACGACCATGCATCTCAGATCTCAGCCACTAGGCTACATCATTATCCCCTTTCTAAGTCACTCATGTCTCTCGAATCCATCACCTTCCTCTGTCACCGTCATCGTTGCGCCCACGGCGATCGTCACCTCTCAGCTCTCACCCACTTAGCCTCCAACACGCAACCTCTTAGGCTTCTTCTTAAGATATCACATTTTCCCTAAGGTTCATTTATGATCTTGGTTAATGTTAGGTGATGAATCTCTAGTTCTCTAGGGTCGTCCTAAGGTCCTAACGACGACCTTGTCCTCATGCTGCATAAGCGCATAAATCTTTGACATATAATGCATAGCCATTCTCACTATTTTGCATAAATCCAAAGGAGGGTTAGTGCATTGTTGGAATATGTGGGTCCTTTGAGGTGCCTCAAGTCGCTCAGCGGCCTAGGGTTCTTAAGTAGCTCAACGACCTTCTCAGGTCGTTCGGTTGTTCTTGGAACCACAGAGGTCGCTCAGCAGGCACACCAGGTTGCTCAGCAAACACTGATGCCTCACAGACTAGGGTTTCTGAAATTTCCCAGGCCCCTCAACGCCCTGGGCGTGATTGCACTCTCACAACTTTATATTTTTGCTCCCTTTTCTCGTTTTCTCAAACCTTTTTCCCTGCACTCATCCAAGGATTTCCAACACTTATTCCAACATTCACAAGAATATATTTTACCTTTCAAAAACACAAACACAACATACATATCCTCATCAAACACATAGAACATAATATGTCACATTCTTCTACAAACATATGAAACACACAATAATTCACAAAGGTGGTGATTTGGCTAGGATTTACCCACTTTCTAAGAGTGTTGTGTAGGTGGAGAGAGTTGAGGAAAAGTTCCCAAATGAGCTTGAATCTCCAAGCTCTTGGCCACCTTTCTCCAATATGAGGAAGCTTGAAGATGGAGGCTAGTGTTTTGTGTGGTACTTGGGGGAAAAGATGATGAGTTTTTCTTGATGACTTTGGGAAGAAAAGAGAAGACAAAATGAGAGTGTGGTGGTCTTTGTGGTGTTTGATTTGGCTTAGGGGAAATGGCAAGAAAACTTAAGCTTTTCTTAAAGACTATGGAGGATGCTTTGGTGGCTTAGTTTTTCTTTGGTTTTTGGAGAGGAAATGAAGAGGAAGAAGATGAAATGAGAGTAGGGAGGGATGTAGGTTAGGGTTCGATTATTTGAGGGAAAATTAGGGGAAAATTAATTAAAATGAAGTAAAGGTAATGATGGTTGAATAGTGGGAGTTATGGGTATAGGTATGGTCGATTGTAAGTGTGTAAGAGGAGTTGTTTGTGGGGTGGTGTGCTGAAATGAAGCATTTCAGCAGTGCAAAGCAGAAGTATTTTCATCAAAAATTGGTTCGTGTTTGGTCGTTAACTGTCCGTGTACGTGTATGACCACGTGCGCGAAAAATTAACGGATACCGTGAAAATTATCTAAACATACAAACACACTATACCAACACTTAAAATAAGGAATTTAAACTAATCTAAGGTACTCGTAATTTTTCTCTCATAAAAATGCATTTTACGGGTACCTCCAATACGTATTTAAATTCTGGCGACAACTGAAAATCGATATGTAATATTATTTAGACATAAAAATATACTATATAAAAACTTCTAATGAGGAATTTAATTTAATCTAAGGTACTTGTAATTTTCCTCTCGTAACAGTGTATTTTACGGGTACCTTCGTTACGTAATTAAATTTCGATAATAACTGAAAATCGGTCCAAATCTCGCGAAATTCCGCGAGATCACGAAACCATTATTTTGATTGGTATTTTTTTAGAAATTAAATTTTATAATTTAATTTTCCAGTCTCCATAATTGACTCACGTTTATTTGTTTATTACATAAAATTCTCTTTAAGAAAAAAGCGGGATGCTATAGTACTCGAGTAGTGGTAGCCAATACTTGAGTAGTGCTTGGAAAGAACCTCTAGAAATTAACTTGAAGGTCACTACTCGAATAGTGCAACGAAAAAACTAAAAAAAGAATAGGAAAATTAATGTCCTTTTTGCTAATTTCATTCGGGAACAATATAAGAAACACTATGGACGTGGAAAGTGAAAATTTTCATGCAGAGATGCAAGCACTAAACCTTAGAGGAGCACAAGGAGCAAGATCAAAGACAAAGCATTTGAAGCGAGTGCAGAGGAATTCTAGTTTTTGAGAATTTCACTTGTAATTTCTCTATGCAATTCTTCTTCTTCTCATACTCTGTGTTTGTGTTTGTTATCTCTTTGACCATGAGTTGATTCCCTTAGCTTAGGGCTTTGATGTAAACCTTTGCTACTAAGTAAATTATATGAGGTTATTCAATTTATGGTTGGTTGGTTGTATTACTTTATGCCTTTCTTAATGCTTTGATCATCTGATCACCGATTAATTAATTTCTTATCTTGTATTCAACTTGAGAACGGGAATACACTAGTGAAACTACTTAAGTAATCGTATGTTGAGTGAAAATCAGAGATGAGTCAACGCGACCTATATAGTTTCGCTAGGAATTCATAGATAAATTTAGGATTTGGATGAGTTGGTTTGTGCTAAGAGATTAGGCATCCAATTTAGGAGAATATTATTATTTGTTCTCGAGAGAGACTAGTAATTAAAATAAGAATTCCAACCAACAATAGATTAAATCATAAAATGGGTAATTAAGATTAAATTAATATACGTGTAATAAGTTGAATTAAATGCCCTAAGTGTTTTGGTCATTGAATTAAATCCTAGTTTTATTGTTGTTTTCCCTTTGTCTTTTGAATTGTTATTTTCTTATTTGTTTTTATATATTCCATACTTCAAACAACAATTCCATTCCCTTTCAATCCTTTTGGTTATCAATTAAACTGCATAATTGATTTGTCCTCTTGGGTACAACAACCTTTCTCATATTTATTACTTGTACAATGCGATATACTTGCTGTAAAAAATCGCATCATAAACCCTAAACCTAACCTCAATCCCTAAACCTTAAACAATTGATGTTGTACTAATCCAAAATCAATTACATGCTTTTACGAGGTCTCACAAATCATTCGTACTAATTTTATCGTTCATTACTCTTTGTCTTGACATTGATGAATATATATAAATCCTCAATAACTCATATAACCAACAAGTAAGCTCTCATACTTCTGTTCAGAATAAAATTAAGACAACTGTGTCACTTTGATATATATGCCTTAGTTATATATAATTACCTAGCTATAACTCTGCAAAAATCATTTTTTCTCTCAATGTCGATCATTTTTAGCCGTTAATTGTATGATTATTAGGTAATCGTGGAATAAACCTTCTATGGTCCGTTAGATACATCGTAACTACAATTTCGGTGCCTTTTAATGCCATGATTGTTTAGTAGAGATTAATATAAATCACAAATTTAATAACCCTAAATCTTAAATCCTAAGCCCTAAACACTAAATTTATTACAAACAAACTATTACCGGCAGATATATCCACCGGTATTATTGTCAACGAACTATTATAAAATTCAATATGTACCAGTGGATATATCTGTCTATAACGTTTTGGCGCCAAATAGCGCCCAAATATATTGGCTGATAGTCTGATGGGTAATTATCCGCTGGTAAATTTGACGATCTTCGCCAAAAGTCTTGTCTAAAACACTTACAAGTAGATTAGAGGCATAAAATCTGCCAGTAACTTTGACAGATATAAAATTCATTGGTAGACAGCATTTTTCTAGTAGTGGTGCTACACAGGACTGTGATTGGAGTTGGGGAGAGAGGGAGGGGCACAAGATTTTTTTAAATGAGTGATTTAATCCTAGCCATTCAAACTAATCTAACGGTTCAAGGGATCATTCTCACTTCTCACATAATATTGTCATTTTTTACTAGATATCTCTCCCTAATCTTATATATTTAATAAATTGTAGTTATTTGTCAAACAATGATTTGTTTTCTAAATGTACTGTTCATTTTGGAAGTAATTTGGATGTTCAAACACCAAAAATAAACTTCGTCTAACAGAAAATATTCTTGCTTACTTTAAAAGTTGAAGATCTAAAAATCAAAAAAATTAAGAAAAGGGAACATTAGGAAATAATAGGCAACTTGTTTTTTCTTGTCTCCAAAAATTATTTAAGAAAAAGATTTTTTTTCCAACCTTGAATAAACCTGCCCTGTCTTACCTCTTCTCCGTTTTAACTCATGAGTCATACGAGTTCAATTTGACAGGTTGAAAATTTTAATTAAATTAAAATTTTAAATTGTCCAATAGAAAGAAAGAAAAAAAGTGAATTATCTGCCTCACTCCACTAAATTGAACCCATTTTGTCATACCTTTTTTACCATCATCACTTACAAGAAAAACTTAAGTCGCATTTTTATTCACACGTAATTATTTCAAAGTATTCAAAGTATATGCTTATGGATTAAGATATCTGTTATTCAACGAAATTGTTGGAGAACTAAACAACAAATAAAATGCCGACAGAGCGGTACTATCCCATTGATAAAGATTAGGCATATGTGCACCACTAGTTTAATCGGGGACTTCGATATAATATTCGGAATATTGTACATCGTTAGCGAAGGCAACGTTGCGAAAGTGAGGGTTTTCTAATAAAAATATCCTGTGATTGGATCTGTTGATTAAAAACACATGAAGCAAACCAGAATGACCAAAATAAGAGTGTCATATTATTTAATTGTGTTTCTATGTATTTGCGAGACTTTTGAGTAGCAGATAATAGTGAAAAGGTCAGTAGTTCATGACAATCAAAGTTTTCAAATAAATTCTTGATGGTGGTGTTATTATTAAATCACACATGACATTTGAAGATTATATGATTAAACAAGATATGTTATTCTTGTTATGCCTATGTTGCATGTCCACATAACTACTTCAGATTAAGATAAAAATTAAATTTATTTCATAGTGTTATACTAAAAATTTATTTTTCCATGGCAAGTTGAGCTCGACACTATGGGTTATGATAGTGCCAAGGGCACCTAGTTTTAAAGTGGAGGACTAATAGAATATGAGGGTCACAAGTCCTTAATATTATGAATAACTTAAAAAAGTTCTAAATCTTTGACCAAATGCATGACAGATTGGTCATAATGACTCGGTTACGAGGGATGGTGGTTATTCAAGATCCAAGGATCCATGATGCGACGCGTGACATGACGACGCGAAGATGGATGACAGTTACATTTTCATCCAAGGGTCTAAGGTTTAACACATGGCATTGACTCGAATCCAGGTTCTGAAGGCCATGACAGTTACCAAAAGATCTGATGGCTGACAACATGACAATGTGGTTAACCGGAGGGTCACCCCAGGTGCGCTAAAGAAGAGTGCTTGAAATGTGGAATGGACGGTTATGTCTCAAAGCCCTTTGAGGAAGAGAATCTCTATCAAGCAGCTGCAAAGTTTTTCAAGTCCAAGCCTATCTCAGACTCATGACACTAAAATTTGGAAGGAAATTATTTAAGTGGTGTGTGATTAGTTCACACTACTGGCATTTTTCACTACTTCCCTGGTAACTAATATTATCACAATGTAAGTCAGAGTTTTTAGAGACATAACTGAAATTGATTTCAGAAAGTAAATGACAGAAATAGAGACGACAAACTTGATTTGCTTTGATACTGGATGGAAAGCCTATGCAAGGAGAAAAGAGTCACAAAACCAAATAAAGGAGACAATCAATGGTTCAATGGAGATCAAAAACCAATCAGAAGTTCAGGGTCACACAAATCTCCATCCCTTAAAACTCCACAGACAATTGTAATGGTGAATGCTACTACAGAAAAAGTGTTGTGCACCTCAAAAACCAACTTTTACAAAAGCCTCAAACCATTAGTTAAAAACCTAAGCAAGATTGAATCAATGCTACATACACACACAAGAAATATTCTGCATACTGAGCATAAAGCAATTATTTATACCTATAGAGAAGTTGTATCTTTAATTTTTTTTCCCCATCCAAATAAAGCATTACCATATTCTTAAAACCATTTAGTAGTGTTTAGTCTGAAGCTAATGGCTTACAGCCCACAAGAGAATTAATGATAAAAGGCAAAAAGTGGGAGCAATTAACTATAACTTCATGAAATTGTTGAATTCCAATCATTTGTCCTTTTCCTTAGAAATCACCTTTTCAGTAAAAAAAAAAGTGTGTAAAGTGCTGACTCAGAGCCCCGCAACTCTCACAACAGGAGCACAAGTGTCAAATATGTGTTCTTTGCTTAATTTTATGACAGTGATAGATCTCCTTAAGGTAAATTTCAAATCTTGTGGGTGTGAGAATGATAAGGGTTCTGCACATTAATTTCAAGTCAGTTCATTATTCGTATTCGTGTTCTTTTTTTCTTTTTTGGGTTCTGTATATGCATATACTAATCAGTTTTGATGATTTTTCATTAATAGAAGGGAGCGGAATGGACAAAGAACAGGATCTAAATTTTAAAAGGAAGAAAAAGCAGAAGAAGCTAACACAAACAAGTTTGATTCTAACAAGATTTCTAGGGGGCGTAATGATTTACAAAAATCACTTCCTCGATCTTCTTTTAACTATATCTCTATTGAAGCTCTACGCTCCAATCATACTATGGGGACTGAGCAAAAGAAAAGAAAGCTAATCAAACCTAATGTCATATTATATCACACCCATGTTGTGTCCAACAATCAGAAGCAGAATAAGAACGAAAATTCAGTTAATTAACCGGAAGTTGAACTTCATGCAAGTTGCATCATGAGTGTAGTCTAGGAAAAATGTTCTGTGAGAATGAGACCAACCTCTGCAAAAGGGTCAATAAAATATAGGAATTCTAAGTCAATTTTTGTTGGAAAAGAGAAAGAAAAGAAGATTGAGCAGACATAATCTAATTGAACAACTTTTACTCGTCTAGCTGGATTGAGCTATCTAGAACTACGTGTCAACAAATCATGGCATTCATATCAAACATAATCCCTCCAAGCTTTTTGAATAATCATTACCACTGGAAAATTTGTGTTAACAGAGAGGGCTGAAACATAATCCGTAAAGATGTATTCACGTTAAAGAATAGAGGCTTAAACTTCATTTATAGTTTGGCGATGCAATCCACACATTCTATAGTTTCAATAACTTTCATCAAGATTTTCACTATTTTGAGCCCAACAATGAATAACTATAAATATTACCTATGAAAATATATCTAGTTTGACAATTACTTAGTTGTTAGGCACTAAGAAAGTCTTCTTATTAAAAAAACACCAAGTGAAAATTATTTACCAAATAATTCATATTGGCGGAACAGAAATCATATTAACATAACAAAAAGTAATTATTGATTTGAAAGCTTTCATGCTAAAGAGCATAAGAAAGAAGGGCACGATGATGAAATGAAGGCAGAGGTGGGTGCTATTGTCCACATATATAAAACCGAAAATCAAGGAAACATCATCAAGATACGAAAGAATACCCCCTGTTGGCCTTTTGCTAGCAGCTACTTGAATTTAGGAGGATCTATCGCAGTACTGCCATCAAGAAACCAAGGGATCAACAAATAAAATCCCACTGATTATGCAGACCCGTAAATTATGCAGGATAATTGTGCTGTTGATCCTCTTTCTAGCTACCTAAGCATATTCCTCAAAAGTTATAGTTATATATCGAGAGAGGTCAATTCAATTCAATTCAATTTGTAAATTAATTCAATGTTATAAACCCCCTAACTTTATGCATATATATGGCTCAAACTCTTCACTACTAGAACATTCCTAATGACTTTCACGCAATATAGAGTGTACAAGCAACAACAACTACTAATTAATTTTTTTTTTTTTATGAATATAAAGTCGCTTATGTCAGCTAAGATTAGCTAGAACTGAAAAGAGATATATGTACATAATTTGAAGAGTGCCAGCCACTGTTTCTAGAGCTAAGTTAGTATTAATTCCAAAGATATTTACTGGTTGCTATTGAACCTTTTTCGTAGGCGCCGTTTACATAAAAGTTATATGTATATGGCTCAGCTCACCAATCTTGCAATTAGAAAAGGAAGAACAGGGGTTTTAAAAATGACTACAATTGTTGGAACGGTGACGCGCACACATGTTCAGGGTATAAAACTACACACTCAAAACGAATTATACGAAAAAACAAATTAGGATAGTGAGCGAGAGAATAAGAAGAAGAAGAAGAAGTCACCCGTACCTGAGATCGAAGAGCCGTCAAACGGTGGGTGACGATGGATGGGGCAGAGGAGGATGGGGCGTTGGAAACCGACTGAGGGAGCACGATGCCGTCGGGGTTGAATATGGTGGAGGTAGTGGCGAGTGCGGGGCGCGCGTGAGGGAAGGCGTGGAGGTGAGGGGAAGAACAAGGATTTCGTGAGTTCGTATGATGGTGATGGAAGAACCGAGAAGGTGAGGGAAGAAGAGGGTTTTAAGGGTTCGGTTTTAGGTTTTTGGTTTTGGTTGATTTGGTTTTAGAGGAATAATAGAGAATAGAAGGAATCCGCGGGTTTGAGGGGAAAAATTCGAGATTCATTTTACAAATAGCGGCGGTTACAAACCCCTACTAAATTGATTCACACAACCGCCGCAAACTGTTTCAAACCGCCGCTACCGTCAAAAAACCGCCACAAAATGCATGTGCAATAATGTTGGTTTCTTTCATGAGTAGTATGTACATTTTATGCCACTACTATGCAACATCTGTAAACAAAACAATCCATGCAAACAAAGAAAGCAACATTTGTCAACAAGAAAAAACAAATTGTGTTTCTGACAACAAAAGGAATCAACATCTTAAAACAAAGAAACCAACACGCTGAAATAGTAATAAATAAACAAAAAGAAACTAATACCAATAAAACAACATGCTAAAATAAACCAACATCTTAAAACAAAAAATCCAACATGCTAAAACATAGAAACCAACATGTTGTGATGACCCGTAGTCTTCATAGTTAAAAAAAAAAAACCCAGCACGTTGCAGTGCCTTAAGCGCGCTACAGCAGAGCGACGTGTTGGGTGCGCTGTGGCGCCTAGGGAGCGTTGCAATGGTGCGGGAGTTAAGTCCCACATCTTTAGTAGCAATAGAAGGAAGTCTCTTCCTCCCCCTATATATAGAAGCTTCCTCGTGAGGGTTTTGACGGGCTGATTCACTTAAGAAATTGAGAGGTCCCACTTTTGTAAGACTTTTCGCTTCAATTATTTTTAGGGTGTTAGGAGCTCACAAGCTTAGTGCTGCTTAGCAATCAGTCATTTTAAGGTGAGTGACTTTCTTCACAATCTATTTTAGATCATTCATTTATGTTTAAAGTTATTTATTTATTTATTTTAGAATTATTTTATTTATGTATGTTTTATGAAATCGTAAGAAGTAGAACTTAGTATTTTATTTTATATATCTATGAAGTTAGTTATTATTAAGAATTATTTTATTTAATTAGTTATTTTCTGATAATTATTTATTTAGAAACTTCTTATTTATGAATTAGATATTTACAAATCTATTTTGGAAAGTCATGAAACCTTTTAGAAACTACATGGGATCATCTATTTTATTGCATTAAATAAAGTCATGTTGCATGTATATGATTAGTATTAAGTGACATAAATATTTACATGCTTAGAATTGTTTGGTTAAACTTAGTGTAAACTTTTTACAAAAGATTATATGGTTAAAGAAAGATTCTGATGAAAGAAGATTTCTATTAAGGAAAGGTTTTGGCTAAGACAAGACTTGGTATTTAAGCTATCCATTGTAATGCACCTCGCTTACCTGGGAACCTTTTAAGCATGAAATCTTAGTTTACTTATATTTTTCCTATATAAAACCTTTAATAACATTAAATCATGATATGCTATCAGTATCAATTAAAGGATTATGCTAGGATGATCATGTTATGATTATGTATTTAAACTGTTTTCATGGGAGTTATATCTAGTATATAACTGTAAGTCAGCGACAGTCTACGTTGACTCTAGTATACCTTGTACGATTGTAAAGTAGAATAAAATTCATGTAGATTTAAGGCAAGACTGTAAAGCCCGGACATGGTTGCCGTGTCATATATCATGTCATGTAAATTAGGGTACGACTGTAANCAAACAAAGAAAGCAACATTTGTAAACAAGAAAAAACAAATTATGTTTCTGACAATAAAAGGAATCAACATCTTAAAACAAAGAAACCAACACACTGAAATAGTAATAACTAAACAAAAAGAAACTAGTACCAATAAAACAACATGCTAAAATAAACCAACATCTTAAAACGAAAAATCCAACATGCTAAAACATAGAAACCAACATGTTGTGATGACCCATAGTCTTCATAGGTCAAAAAAAAAAGCCAGCACGTTGCAGTGCCTTTGGCGCGCTACAGCGGAGCGACGTGTTGGGTGCGCTGTAGCGCCTAGGGAGCATTGCAGTGGTGCGGGAGTTAAGTCCCACATCGGTAGTAGCAATAGAAAGAAGTCTCCTCCCCCCTATATATAGAAGCTTCCCCGTGAGGGTCTAGACGTGCTGATTCACTTAAGAAATTGAGAGGTCTCATTTTTGTGAGACTTTTCGCTCCAATTATTTTTAAGGTGTCAGGAGCTCACAAGCTTAGTGCTCCTTAGTGATCAGTCATTTTAAGGTGAGTGACTTTCTTCACAGTCTATTTTAAATCATTCATTTATGTTTAAAGTTATTTATTTATTTATTTATTTTAGAATTATTTTATTTATGTATGTTTTATGAAATCGTAAGATGTAGAACTTAGTATTTTATTTTATGTATCTATGAAGATAGTTATTATTAAGAATTATTTTATTTAATTAGTTATTTCTTGATAATTATTTATTTAGAGACTTCTTATTTATGAAGTAGATATTTACAAAGCTATTTTAGAAAGTCATGAAACCTTTTAGAAACTACATTGGATCATCTATTTTATTGCATTAAATAAAGTCATGTTGCATGTATATGATTAGTATTAAGTGACATAAATATTTACATGCTTAGAATTGTTTGGTTAAACTTAGTAGAAACTTTTAACAAAAGATTATATAGTTAAAGAAAGGTTCTGATGGAAGATTTCTATTAAGGAAAGGTTCTGGCTAAGACAAGGCTTGGTATTTAAGCTATCCATTGTGACGCACCTCACTTATCTAGGAACCTTCTAAGCATGGAATCTTAGTTTACCTATATTTTTCCTATATAAAACGCTTAATAACATTAAATCATGATATGCTATCAATATCAATTAAAGGATTATGCTAGGATGATCATGTTATGATTATGTATTTAAACTGTTTTCATGGGAGTTATATCTAGTATATAACTGTAAGTCAGCGACAGCCTACGTTGATTCTGGTATACCTTGTATGATCGTAAAGTAGAATAAGATTCATGTAGATTTAAGGCAAGACCGTAAAGCCTGGATATGGTTGCCCGTGATGCTTGGTGTCATATATCATGTCATGTAAATTA
The DNA here is from genome assembly GCA_003254905.1 of Nissolia schottii. Taxonomy (NCBI): domain Eukaryota; kingdom Viridiplantae; phylum Streptophyta; class Magnoliopsida; order Fabales; family Fabaceae; genus Nissolia; species Nissolia schottii. Next base: position 86,856 of record QANU01029406.1, read on the forward strand.
GGGTACGACTGTAAAGTCCGGACATTTCAGGAACAACTAAACCATAATGCTCCTAATGTCTATCTAGAGAACTCCCTACTTGCTTATGTTCTAAAAAGCTTTCAAGATTATTATTATTATTATTATTATTATTATTATTATTATTATATGAATGTTTTCATGATTGTTATATATATATATATATATATTATATTGCATCTGTATGTCATGGTTACAAACTATCTCATGTTGTCGTAGGGTCTATCATTCACTGAGCGATGACTCATCCCTCATCAACTTTTATCAGATACCGCCGACACACCGCTAGTTCAGTAGATCTTAGCGGTTTGGACTCTTGGTGAGCATCACGTTGTCATGAAGTATTCTTCCGTTATTTCAGTATTAAGATAGTTTATATTCATGTTAGTCCATAGAGTGCTCCAATGGATTACAAGTAGAGTGTAGCGTATTTTGGATTATATTCAGTTTCGTATCTTGTAAAGGATCTTATTTTATTTATATTATGATGTTTAGTTTTATTTAAAAATTTTCCTTTTTATTTATAAAAGTTACACGTTTTTCATGATAAACACGTTAAGAGGCTTTCGTAAGCGAATTTAGTCCCTTACGTGTCAGTGATGATTTCTAGGGTCATTACAAATGCTAAAACAGATAAACCAATATCTTAACATAAAGAAACTAACACTCTAAAATTAAAAAACCAACATGCTAGCATAAACAATATATTAAAACGAAGAATTTAACCGCCTAAAATAGATAAACTAACATGCTAAGACAAGGAAACTAACATCTTTAAAAAAAACTAAACTAGTACTAATAACAAAGTTATGGAAAAAGGAAGAAGAAGTGAGAGTTCCTTCTTGCTTGGAATCTCCGGGAGAGAAAGAGGAAGAGAAAAAGAGAGAGATGATGTTGAGATGGAAGAAAGAGAATAAATTTTTTTAATCATTCATGGACCTCGCACTCTTGTTGTATCCTACAATAATTTTATCTTATTGTTGTATTTTTTTGTGGCATTGTTGGTAGGGGTACAACCCATATACTGCCAACTATTATTGAGTGTACAAACTTTTAGATATACATGCACAAACTTTTTTTATGCACATTCATAAACTTTTTCAAATACGAAACCAAATCAAATCGGATTTGCTTAAATAGTGAAAATTAACTGTCACACTCTTTCTCCATATCCCCACTCACACTCTAGGTGCGTATACTCACTCTCTACCATGCACAAACTATAGGGGTAAAACCCATATACGGCCAACTATTATTGAGTGTACAAACTTTTAGATATACATGCACAAACTTTTTTTATGCACATTCATAAACTTTTTTAAATACAAAACCAAATCAAATCAGATTTGCTTAAATAATGAAAATTAACTGTCACACTCTTTCTCCATCTCCCCACTCACACTCTAAGTGCGTAAACTCACTCTCTACCATGCACAAACATTTTAAAGTATATGCACAGACTTTTGAACTAACGTGCACAAACTTTTTAACAGTCAGAAACAAAAAAAAAATGACGAAAACATAAACAAAAACGAAGAAGAAAATTTTTTGTGCTCACATGCACAAATTTTTGAATACGAATGCACAGACTTTTGATCAACTCATAAACTTTTGAATAAACATGCATAAACTTTTCTATACACATGCACAAATTTTTAAAAAATAAAAAATAAAGAATTAAAAAAATGTGGAGAATGAGTCGTAGTAGATAGATTTTGGGTTGTACACATAAGCTTTCTCTGTTACGCTGGCGGCCATGTATTTGTGTATATAGCGTTGCTGCTACTATTTAACCAACCAATGAAGCGAGTGTTCGTGGCAGAGGGGCACTACCGATTCAACCACCACACCAGACTGAGAAGAGAGAAAAAAAGAGAAAGAGATGGATTCTTCCGGAACAGAAAACTGGAAACACTCTCTTCTCTACCTCGCCGTCGTGATCGCGGCCGTTCACCTCATAGCGCAGAGCCACCACTCTCGGAAACTGTCCCTCGGCGGTGAAGCCCCGCGCGTCAAGAAGCTCCCGGATCTCCCCCTCCGGTTCCGTCCCGACGGCACCTTCAAGATCCTCCAGGTCGCCGACATGCACTACGGCGCCGGGACCGTGACGCGGTGCAGGGACGTGCTCGCTTCCGAGTTCGAGTTCTGCTCCGATCTCAACACCACTCTGTTCTTGAAGCGCGTCATAAGCGCTGAGAATCCCGATCTCATCGCCTTTACTGGTACTTCATTTATTTGATCGCTTCTTGTTCCCTTTTATTTCTTGAATCTCGCTTTTTGATTTTTCCTTTTTGGTACCTTCGCGTTGCTTATGCCTATTGAATATTTGAATAGTGGGAGCATTATTGTATCTTGCTTTATCCGGTAAAAATGGATGTTTAAGGCTAGTTTGGTTAATAATCTCTTTGTTTTAAAAAAGTTAAGTCCACTTTTTATCATAAACTGATATGAATTCAGAATAGGCTAATAAAAGAAACTTACTAAGTATAGCATTAAAGAGGTTAGACATGGTAAAATAGAAGTCTAGGGTTTAATTGGATGTATACCATGATGCCATCTATAATTAGATATACGCAATCAAATTTGTTTTGATGGTTTATCAATTATCGTGGTTTATTGCTGTGTGTGTGTATGTACGGAAATGTTCTGACCTTAGTTTTCCTTTATTACTCTTGGTGGTATGTTTGGATGTTGGGAGGTGAAAGGAAGTTTTATGTAAAAACATTCCTCTTTACCCATTGTTTATGTTGAGATAATTAGTAATACATAACACAAATATTACAAATAATCCCTAATAGAAAATAAATAGTTCAAAAATACATGGTGTAGTAAAAGTTATGCCCTTATCAACATCCCTTCATGACCTTAGTTGTTTATCTTTGATTTTTTGTCTTTCGGTCTTCTCCGCACAAAGAACACTGGTAAAATAACCTAAGGTGTACAATACAATGATGTACTTCTCTTTAAGGATTAATCTCGCAAATATTATTTTGGATTGCCAGAATCTAACTAACTAACAAGATTATCTCAGTGTTAAACCCAAAATGAAAATCTCGTCTCACGAACAAATCAATCAACACTATTCAGATAAAATTTTATCTCTCAAGTATGATTTTTTAGCATGGTCTCACTAAATTTAAATATACATACAAATGATTGTCTAACTCTAGATATTATGACAGATAGCAATTTTTTTTTTTTCTTTCTCATTAGTACCATGACAAACATTGTCCAAAGTAAAACATTCTGTAGTATCACATCAAGCTAACTAAAGAGACACAATTAGGGTATTGTGCATGTAAAGAGAGTAGTAATGCGATTTGATGCATAATTAAAAATAAAAGGGATGAATTTAACCAAAACCAAAATTGCCATATTCAAGTTACTCCAAAACATCAAACAATCAAAAAGATGTAGAATCAATAACAAAATCATGTTGAGCCTCACTCGTTGAGTTTGAATTAGTCTTCTCATCCACCAAATCCGCCTCTTATTTGACATTACAACACACTTTAGTAACTTCCAATATTTATTTATTTATACCATTCTTCAATTAATCTCATCACTCATAGCCATTCACTTCTATTTAAAAAATATTTTTAATGATCAACCACTGAACTAAAACATGCCGTCATATTAAACTCCATGTAAACAAATTGAGTTTGAATAATTGAGGATATACCCATCGATATTAGATTGACCAATTCAGCACAATTTGATATGAATCAGTAATTAATTATGTAAGCATTGCATCCTTTCATATAATAAAAATAACAGTTCTATCACATTACGACATATATTCATATAATTATGCAAAGAAGAAACATTTCTATTCATTGCAAGAAAGATTTTAAAAATTACTACTAAAATAACCTTTCTTCACTTTTTGAGACCACGGCATTATTATTCTCAAAATAAACTAACACAGAGTCTAACCAACATAAATATAGAAATCAAATTTTAACGCATTTGATGTACACAGAGCATACACAATTTCCTTTTCTTTCTCCCACTTCATATAGTGGAAAGTAAAAACATTTTATGTCCTCACACATGATTGGTCTCATATTCTATCACCCAAAACATTTAAGAATTACAATTTCATCTCCTTCTCAACACATTAATAAAGGAGGAAAACACATTTCATCCAGTAGCAACAGATTCTCCCAATATTTTTCTTATATCACAGATTTAATTCCAAACATAACAATCACAAAAAATTAATTCTCCAATTAAAATACTTATCTGTTGTATTGTCACGGACTCTCTTTGTCCTTAAACTTGTAATTATGATGGGTTGTTAACAGTGGCCACCATGAATGCATGAATATCAGCTACCCCTGCTAGCTTGAATTAGATTCCACAAACTGCAGCTCCCGTCTCTTAGCTCGCACACAACACTTTTGAAAACTCAACTGAATCAGTGATCTAGCTTTAAAACGTAAAATGGAAGTACTAAAAGTAAAGTGCACACACTTGTGTGCTATAAAAATATATTACAAGAAAACATATAGATAAAATACTCTCGTTTTAGAAGTATTTGATTAGGAGAAGAGAAACACTCTTTATCGACAAAGCAATACTCTGAACCTTTATTATTCTTCTCTCACGAGGCTTGCTCCAATCATATCTAAACATCCCTTTTCAGTTTAATGGCTTTTGATATTTTGAACTCCATATTCAGATCGCAAGATATAATAATATCATCGGAAGACTTAATCCTTAAGATTGTTGAGATTATTAGTAATACATAACACAAATATTACAAATAATCACTAATAAGAAGTACATAATTCGGAATGCATAGTGTAGTGGAAATTATTCCCTTACCAACATCCCTTCTTAGAGTTGCCTTAATTAGCTCTCAATAGTTTGTTTATCTCCTAATTGCTTGTCTTCGAGTAACCTGCGCACAAAGAACAAATGTCAAATAATCTAATGTACAATGATGTGTTTGCCCGTAAGGATTAATTCTGCCTATGCGATATCCTCCAAGATACAACATGTTCTTCTGGATGTCTAAGCTCTCACTAACTGAGAAGGTTATCTCAGTGTTC